>BMAO01012064.1:354066-529446 GCA_019973975.1 Trichonephila clavata | reverse complement strand
GCTCCTCCTTCGTCAGCAGGCCTCTCTCCTGGGTATCTCTCGTGGGAGTCTGTCCGGAGTCTCTTCCTTCGTCCGCAGGGTTCAATTCCGGGAATCTCTCGTGGGAGTCTATCACGAGTCTCTCAGGAGTCTTCAGGAGTCTTCCTCGTCAGCAGGCTCTCTCTTCGGAATCTCTCGTCGAGTCTCTCCAGCAGTTCATCAGGAGTCTCCCTTCGTCAGTTTCTGAAGTCCACTCTTTTAAATCATGGGGAGGTTCACTCCACGCCCCTCATCAATCCCCATTGCCGACCTCAGGGTTTGCACCCGGCACCAACGGTCTTGCACGTCATCCATTCGTGCAGAGATGACAAAAGTCCGGTCCCTCTCAAAGGTTCCCGCGACAAGGGCCGGCTGACATCTGCACTTCAAACACCTCGCCGCCGCCTGCAGAGGCGCCAGCATTCAAGACGTACAATCACTGCCCATGAATAGAAATAATGCAGCGATGCCTAGTCCATTGGGTCCCCAGACACACCGACGCCGACGGTCCAGCTGTCTAATACAACACAATGCAGCTAAAAACAGTTTTCTCCAGCTGTGGAAATGTTTATGAATAGAGGCGCTTTCTCCATTGTGACGACGTCACAACTCCTTCCCCCTGAAAACGTCCATTTCACTGGACTGCTCTGGTCCAATGTTGGATCTATTCTTATGACTGACTCAAAAAAAAAATGTCTTAACAATGAGATCAACTAGGACAGCAATCCAATAATAAAAAAAAACTCAAAAATATAATAAGTAAATCCAAAATTCCATAACATTTTACACACTTAACAATAAAAACCTAAATTTCAAATCTTGGATTCTTTTCTTTATGTTACATCTTATCTTAAAAAATTTGAGTTTTAAGTGAATAAGTTAAATGCTAACATTTTACTAATATTACTATACGTTAAATCACACGTAACTATTGTACTAGACACCTATGTGCTTACACTTGGCTGAGAGACACAAAAGATTTTCAGTAACACATAAATTTTTGTTTCCACCATATACACACAATACAGTAATATAGTAATATAGACACAAAAAAAACAAGAAAAAGTTAAAATTAATTAATAGGAAATTTTTAAATGACTGCTTATTCCAGTCTGTTTAATCCAATGACATTTCCATGTAACTTTCTTTAATTAAAGTAAATGATTTTTTTTTAAAATTACATTAAAAAAAACTGTAAATACAAACATTTGGAATTACTTGGGCTAAACAACATTAGTTTAAAGATAAATTTCCATCTTGACACTTTGCACACTTTCTCACAATATTTATAACGAGTTATTCCCCAATTCATTATCTTTCCTACTACAACGTTGGGTAAAGTGGTAATTATGGCACTTTCATTAAAAATACAATTAACCTCGTACTTCCTCAGCTCACGAAATGAACTCACTACATCTCTATTAAGTACACGTAGGAAATTTTCCCTCTGCTCTAATTTACCTTTGGTCGGTATGAATTCCGATCTCACACTCCTCAACCCTTCTAATACCAAGTCTATTTGCTTTACACGATTTTTCCAAATTTGCGCCAAGATGTCTATATTAACCAATCGACGTAAAGCAAACTGCGGTAACCGTTCCAAAACCTGAGTAGTTAATTTACATCCATAAGAAGATGCGCATACGATCTTAAACCTCCTTTTTCTAATGTAAATGCCAAATGGCATTATGTATGCGGCATACTTCTGATATGTCAGCATGAGTGAACGACGAAAGTACCACTTCCACAAATCCAGTACCGTGACCCACGAGCCGCGCTATTCATTTTACAAGACCTTCCATTTTTAACCAAAGATGAAACTCGGCTCGCGTCACCTGGTTCAAACGCATATACTTAATATACGGGTAAGGGTATCGGTTCACTTTTTCTTAACTTAACAGCCGACAGTGTACGATTGAACTGCCCCATCTCGCTTACACTCACATCCCTAGGATACACAAACTCCTCTCCCAGAGTATTAATCAATCTCAGGTATATCCAAAAATTTTTAATTTTAAAAGGTTTTCTTCTAATTAACTGATTATCCCTCTGCATTAAAGAAATCTTCCCGGGATCTGGAGGAAACCTTTCTTTATTTCTATCAACGACCATTCGTAAATAGTTAATTCTATCCGGCGGTAATTTAAAGTGCAGTTGACTTTCCCTTAAAACACCCCGAAAGTCAAAATCCATAAATAGCTTTACCGGATAGGGGAATTCGGTTTCTTTCTCCATTCCCTCCGAGCTATTTTCTGTAACAAAATTTACAAATTCCGGCCTCCTACGATACAGTTTTACCAAATTTACACGATAAATTGCACTACGATCCCTTTTTCTCGGTAAATCGTAATTAAATTCTAAACTTGTCATTTTACCAGCCCCTAACCAATTCTTATCAATACCCTTTGAATTGGAGGGAATCAAACGCATTGTTGATTTATTTCCGACATCTTTCCGAACAACGGCGCACGCGTAAATTTCTTTCCCTTTCCTCTGTTCCGCTTTTATACTAGCCATTGTAGGGCTTTGAAAACTTTTATGACCTACTGTTAGGCCCGCTCCCCTTTCAACTGAGAGTTGACTAGCCTCCTTTTCATCATTCTTAATTTTACAACTCAATGTTGCAGGGATAGTAAAACCCGTATCTACTATCAATCCTCGAGAACTTACTCCTATGTCCTCATGATTTATTACTGGCTGTGCAACCGTCCTCACAGCTGTAACACTCTCCTTAACTGCCCTTGACCCCACCTTCCTTTCAGAATCACGAATTCCAAAAATATCGACTTCTTTCCCTTTCTCAAGCCTAGACAGTTTATCCTTCTCTTTTTCTACCCCTCTCACTTCGGACGGGGGATTAACACACGTGCGTTTCACCGGGGGGTCACAAATCTCAATTCTAACTTCAGAAGGCATGGCGGTTTTTTCACTTCTATCACCATCCGGATTACTCACCGGCCTACACTTTTTAATCGGTTCACTAACTTCCATGGACCGATTTCCTGACAAATAACTCTCCTGTGCGCAATTCGCGACTTTATCTTCTACTTTTAGATGAGATGCCTGTTTTTGTAACCTATCTCGGCGCATAGCTCTCAATCGCTCTAATTCTCGTTCCCTCATTAGTTTACGCTCTTCAAACTCCCGTTCAAGTTCCCGTTCCTTATTTTCACGTTCAAGTTTTTCACGTTCACGTTTTTCTTCCAAAACACCCTCCAACAAACATTCAACTAATTCTTCATTATAGTATTCACTCTGACAAATTCTATTCTTAATTTCTATCTTAGGTAAAGTATTATCGGCTTCGACTCCCATTTCTTTCGCCATTTCAACTAATACGTCTTTTCTTTGCCTTAATAAGTACGCCATGATGCACTAATACACACAAAACCCAAAACTAAGCTTAATTGTCCCAAAAATTATACAAAACTCAACGCACACTAGAAATACACTAGACCTATATAGATTTAACTATAATTCACAAAAATCCTAAAACAAAACAGTACTCTCCACAGTAACTGTACCAATGAAACAAGTATAACTACTGTATACTTAACTATATTTCACAAAAACGCACAAATCTTAAAAGCAATACAGTACTCTACACAGTAACTGTACCCCGAAACAAGTATAACTACTATATACTTAACCATATTTCACAAATGTGCGCCAATCTTAAAAACAATACAGTACTCTGCACAGTAACTGTACCAACGAAACAAGTATAACTACTATATACTTAACTATATTTCACAAATGTGCGCAAATCTTAAAAACAATACAGTAACTGTACCAACGAAACAAGTATAACTACTATATACTTAACTATATTTCACAAATGTGCGCAAATCTTAAAAACAATACAGTACTCTGCACAGTAACTGTACCAACGAAACAAGTATAACTACTATATACTTAACTATATTTCACAAACAACAATACTAATAAATCGCACATTTATACATCATACAAAACTTAAAAAATCTTTCTAGTCTCTCTTTCTAGTGTTTGCTAACTTTACCTAGTACGTAAATTCTTTACTACCAAAATTTTACATACATTAATCATAACAATAATCATAATCAATTGCTGCCCCGAGTATAATCTCAAAGAAAAGACTCACCTTTCTGTTTCGAATCACTGCCAAAATCTATGGCACACTGGTCGGGAATCACACACTTAATCCTCTTGACTTCCTTCAAAATCAGCCGACGGAAATCAGGGTCTGTTTTCGGCTTTCCTCCGCTTGTTTCTTTCGTTGATTCACCCAACACGATTCACATACAGTAAAATGGACAGCAGGCTCTCCGGAAATTTTCCAGCAACAGGAACACACTTTAACGATAAGAATGGAGACACCACAGGAACTCAGGAGAAATTTGCGTTGTTTAAAGTTCTTTTAGTTTTCTTGCACACACGGCTGGCATTTTCTCTTTGTTATTTCTTTTTTCTCAAAAATTATTTTAAATAAAAAAGGATTCGGGCATTTAATTAATTAGCTAAATGCCGATCCCACCTCGCTGCCACCAATTTAATTAGCTGTAACGTCGTGGCTCCACATTGAAAATGTACGCTAAGCTAATTATTAAAGAATCTCTCGTTGTATTCTATCAGCCGTCTTTCCGGAGTCTCTTTGCTCCCTCCTTCGTCCGCAGGCCTCTCTCCTGGGTATCTCTCGTGGGAGTCTGTCCGGAGTCTCTTCCTTCGTCCGCAGGGTTCAATTCCGGGAATCTCTCGTGGGAGTCTATCACGAGTCTCTCAGGAGTCTATCAGGAGTCTTCCTTCGTCAGCAGGCCTCTCTCTTCGGTATCTCTCGTCCGAGTCTCTCCAGCAGTTCATCAGGAGTCCTCCCCTTCGTCAGTTTCTGAAGTCCACTCTTTTAAAGTCATGGGGAGGGTTCACTCCACGCCCCTCATCAATCCCCATTGGCCGACCTCAGGGTTTTGCACCCGGCACCAACGGTCTTGCACGTCATCCATTCGTGCAGAGATGACAAAAGTCCGGTCCCTCTCAAAGGTTCCCGGCGACAAGGGCCCGGCTGACATCTGGCACTTCAAACACCTCGCCGCCGCCTGCAGAGGCGCCAGCATTCAAGACGTACAATCACTGCCCATGAATAGAAATAATGCAGCGATGCCTAGTCCATTGTGTCCCCCAGACACACCGACGCCGACGGTCCAGCTGTCTGATACAACACAATGCAGCTAAAAACAAGTTTTCTCCAGCTGTGGAAATGTTTATGAATAGAGGCGCTTTCTCCATTGTGACGACGTCACAACGGACACATTTTTAGCCTTGCGATAATCTTACCAAAGGGCATAAAAATGACATAAAATTAACGCTTCGTTTTCTTTGTCGACTACCCTATACAGGAGCAGCTTTAGTAGTACTGGTACTCAAATTGATTTTAAAAAAATATGGTATTAAATAATATTGCATTCCATTCATATAATAATAATAAATCACAGAGAGAGAGAGAGAGAGAGAGAGAGAGAGAGAGAGAGAGATTCACGCCCTTATATAAGTAGTAGCGTATTTTCTAATCATTTAAAATTTGGGATTGATATTACGTTCATATATAAAAATAGATATCTATAGAAAATATAGAAATGCAGTCGAATCCCTATTTAATGAAGTTATTAAATTCCGAAAAAAATTTTTATGCAAAAATTTGTTAGAGATTCATCTCTCAGTACACTTTAAAAATCACATAAAACAAATTTGAAATTCATAAACAATATGTATGTATGTATGAAAAAAGTATTATTCACTCTTTTTTTAGGAAATATTGATATCTATTTATATTATATATCTAACCCATCAAAAAAAAAATCTGCAAGAAAAACAAGAAAAAAAATTATCAGGAGTATATTCTATCTTCAACTTTAAAGTTATATTAAAATTGATGAATTTTTAATCACTTTCTTAATTTTAAACCTACAAGTAATTATAAACATACATTATTTTACAATCGGTAGTTTTCAGCCTACACTATCACAGGCTTCCTTACATTTATTCGTAATTACTGATAAAATCTGTTAACTGTATTTGAACTTTTGTTTGAAAAATTATGACAATTTTATAGCCCTAGGTGAGTTAGGTATCTATTAAAATCAGTGCAAGAACATTAATCACATAAAATGTGTTAAGAGAGAGAATAATTCGAAATGACCGAAAATATTTTAAATATAGGAGGGGAAAAAGTCGAATCACAAGAGAAAAAAGTTCGTAAAATAGAAAATGTACTTCGTTATTTGGAGGCAATTTTACGAAGAAAATAGTAAAATGTTCACCAAATAAAGGTTCATAAAATGGAAGTCCGGCTGTATATAGAAATTTGGATTCATCAGATACACAGCAAAACCAATCATAACTCTCCCAAAGTGATAAATCAGATCATATTTCGTTTTACAGATAAAGTGATTATATATTTTTTTAAAAAAAGAGTCTAGCTTCTTCATAAATATTTTGAGAGAGAATTCTGGGAATATTTAAAGCTCAAATAAATCCAAACATTTTAGCACACAGACGATGTTGTAAAAAATAAATTATCTGCACCGTAAATTTTATGAAGGAACTAAAATAAACACATAAATAAATTTTTGTAAAATAATGTCGTAAAATGAAATTTATTGTTGGAAAAATCAAAAATTAAATGAAGTAAATATAAAGTATTTAAAAAGCAAACGAAATTAATTTACTTTTTTTAGTCATTTTTAACCAAATAAATAAAGTACAGTTGTGAAGAATATAAATTATGTATATTGTAAATGTACAATTACTTTACATTATAAAAAGCAAACTTTTTTTCTAAATTAAAATGTTAAGAATTACTTCATTTAATAATGCAAAGTGCTTTTTTCCGTCTTAATAAAATAACAATTTTAAATAAAGTTAGGTCAAACAAAATAATGCGTAGTAAAGAAAATACCGAATCCAGAGTTTTTGATAAACAGTTAAGCTAGAGTAAAAAAAGGCTTTTAAAAACAATTAGAGCACATCTAGCCCCTCACCAAGAACTCTATGTATATTCAATTTATTCATAAAGAAAGGATTCACACACACACACATTCAATAAATTAATGTTTAAGATTTAATTCTTTGGGAAAAGGAAAGGAAAAAGGACGAAACAAAAACAATTGTGCCGAGAGAAAGAAATTGGTGCATTTTTAATTATCAATTAATAAACAGGGGCCATTATCCTCATTCATTACCCTCAATCCTATAATTAGCCCCTTTCCCTTCAAAACTAATTACAACAGTTTAATTATAGAGGATTTTTTACATAATAAATTATCCCTAATGCAGATTTTCAGTAAATACCATGATATTGTATCCTTCCTTAGTATTTAAAAGTTGAATACTTCCTTCCTACTTCGCACATTACATTCTATCTAGTTTCTACAGCCACTCATCTCTCCTCTACAGTTTGGATATCTCTTCAGTATCATCGCTTCCTCCCCCATTTTTCATCTTTCCCTTACCCCTCTGCAAACAGACGCTTGGTTCTCAATCGGTTCTCTTGAATAAAGGGTGAACA
This sequence comes from Trichonephila clavata, assembly GCA_019973975.1. Taxonomy (NCBI): domain Eukaryota; kingdom Metazoa; phylum Arthropoda; class Arachnida; order Araneae; family Nephilidae; genus Trichonephila; species Trichonephila clavata. The sequence continues at coordinate 521,888 of BMAO01012064.1, read as the reverse complement.
AACATCTCTGGCTCTTTGATCTACGGCTGAATAACGAGTACGACAACTCAGATGCTATTTAACCTACCTGTCCCCACATCACACATTGAGAGTGGGATCCAATTTCATTCAATACGCAATAGACCCGTTTTATTTGACTCAAAGTTAACAGAATTGCCTTAGGCGTTACTTAAATATACCACTTTTCAGTATTTTGCTATTTAATGTTACTTCAAAGAATATGTTTATATTAATGTATCGGAAATTTGTTTAAATCAAGTTTTGCATAGGGATAATTGATCAATTCTCAAAATGAATGTCTCATTTTGAGATTCTCATACATCTATTAAAAGAAAAAAAAGCTATGTTTTTTCAAATAAAATTTTTAAATTAATACATGTTTCTATATTTATAATTTCCTTTTTAGTTCAAATAAAATAAATGGGCGCATTATCTCTTCATTTTATGTATACCATGAAATTATTTGAATAAAGTTGTTGAATTGATTTAATTTAATCATCTCTGTATTGAATAAAATATGGTTAATATTGTTAGAGTGAAATAGCTTTTTATAACCTTTACAAAGACTACACTTAGTAATGTTTTTTTTTTACTTCAAATCATTTATGTTCGGTGAAACAATCTGAAAACTATCAATAAATGTTGCCAAAAACCTAGCACTGATGAATCACAAAAAATTTATACTAGACAGCGATTTGACAAGTATGTGCAAAGTACAAAAAAAAAACCTGGAAAAAATGTCATATATACTAGTAAATTAAGTAAAGTAAGAAAATAGAGTACGTATAATACAGGGTTGCGGAACAGTTAGAATGCTAACACTCCCATATTATTTCCAAATACATAAACATCAAAATAAAAGTACACAATTAATTTTTCCAAGCAACTACAATCAGAATTTGCAATATAGCTGCACATCATTATATTTCAAAAATTTTTTTTAAAATTCAAAACACATATGCAATGCTAATTTTTTTTTTTTTTTTTTTTTTTTTTTTTTTTGCAAAAAAAGAATAAGAATAGAAAAGAAAAAGAAAAAAATATACTTCAATAACTAAAGTGATTTTTTTCTATTATATAAACTCAGAAAATAAATATATAGTTATCTGCAATATTTGTTATGCAACTCTAAAAATGCGATACTAATTATGGTGGAATACAATATTTTCATGCAACAAAAAAATGCAGTACTAATTATGAGTAAATGCAATATTTTTATGTAACACAATATAAAAATGCAATAACAAACATAATTAAACCAATATTTTTTTTAATTGATAGAAAATGAGCAAATCCAGATTTTTTTTTTAAGAAATGTATTTTGAAACAAAGTTCTTTTGTTAAGGAAATTTGCGAAAATGCTTATGATTAAATGCAATGTATTTCTTTTTTGTCCCAAATAAATATTCAATGCAGAGAAAATATTTTAAAAGCATGCTCTGAATCAAATGGGAGCTTGTCTTATTTTATAGTTCTTTATAAAAATAGCTATACTTAAATGCATTATAATTTTTTTATGTCTGTAAAAATATGTAATGCATGCATTTTCTTTCTTAAAAATGTACCCAAAATAAAAATACAAAAAATGAGCTTATTAATACACCAGATACATACTAAACAGTATGTATACACTTAAATTTTTAATTTACTGCCTTTGCATCAAACGCGCGAATAACTTTTCCACGCGAATACGCCGCGGATTCTACACACGCGTACTAATGACTTTTTCCCTCCCTGGGCATATCCCCAGCTAAATAAATCAATAATCGAACCAGCCCCAGGCTCATTTTCGAAAGACCTGCAAAACGGCCATGGTTAACAACGGTTTAGTGTGAAATTAAATATCAATGAATTATATCAATTTAAATTAATGAAATTTACAGAATGTACATATTAATACCTTTCGATCATTTCATTTGCAAGTCCCCATCTAAAAGCAATGATGCTATAACGTGATGACAAGATGCCGCTTCAATACTTCCCCGTATAAAAGTTACTTTGCACGGTCCCGTCCCGGGGCACCCTGAGCTGGCTACGTCTAAATAAAGCAACTTTCGAACAGGTCCCAGATACTCTAGGAGGGAAGTCACTGACTTAATCCTCAACACGAGGCTTACTTTCTTTTTAACTACTTCGAAACCCCCGGCTGAATTCTTGCGTCATAGATAATGTGCGTAGTACAAAGTTTTCTAGGTGTTCCCGCTCATGGGCTTGTTTTTCCCAGTTTAGTGACGTGGCATCATATGTTTGGTTGAAAATTGGCATGCGCAGATCCTTCGACTGCCCATTGGCTCGCTTTCCATATACCTAAGCCCAGGTGCATGTTGCTTCGCATTCAACGTGAGATGTCTGTTATTCGCAGTTCTTAACCAATGAACAAATAATCCAGAATCAGTTTATAAACATAGAGCAAAGTCCTGGGACGTCAGTCCCCTTAGAAGTTTCTATAGTATCAATTTCAGAACATGTATTAAAGCGCAATGTAGCTGTCACAGACGAAACAAACTGTGAGTATAACTTCAGTCTAAGTAGCTGAGGCACTATAATTTAGATATTAGACATCTTATATAAAAATATACACTTATTAAATAAATTAATTGCAAATTTAAAAACAAAAAGTTGCATTATAACATCAATTTTTTTCCTAACAACTGCAAACAAACCCCTTACTGTGCACAGTTAATTTTTGCACAACAGAGAGCTCAGGAAACTTAACATGCATTTAAACAACCTTATATATATAATTTTATTAACATTTTTTCATAAGAGAAATTTATTAACTTTACAATTATTAGTCAATTTTAGGGAACGTTTTTTTAAATATAAAGCAAAGTTTGCGCCTTTGCAGTTACACTGACATTATAATGCATTTTCGAGCCTTATTTGAAAAAGAAAAAAACACTTTATCAAAAGTTCGATAAAATATTTTTCCACAATAAATAATCATAGCTAGTCTTGTTTGAACTTATCAGTTACCACTTTTTATGCATTTCTGAAATTTAAGTTTCTTTGATATTATTACTTAGATACTTTATAACGTACAAGTAATATAACACTCTTTTACTAAATTTATAGGAATAAAACAATGCATAAAAATTGTCTTATTATTTTTATATTCAAAACATTACTTTATTTTAATCTACATGAAATAACATATTTTTACAAAGATTGTAAAACACAAAAAAGAAAGAAAGAAAAAGAAAAAAGAAATTAAATGCATTAATTGCATTGCATTTTAATTTTTTTATTCATATATTAACATATATATAATGAAGAATAAAAACAATTTAAATAAATTTAGAAAAATCAGAATAATTATGCACAAGCTTGATTTGTTAGTAGTAGTTTTCAAATTTCTTATTTTGTGTGTAGATTTAGATAAATGTATAGTTATAGAATGTTTTATTAAACAATGATTTTCAAATTATAAAATCATTTTAATAAAGCAATTTTTTGCATTAACGAATATGATTTCTACGCACTTCAGTAAACTTCTAAATATCTCTGATTCAATTCTTTAAATTTCATAAATTGTATTGAAAATTCTTATGAATGATGTTATCACTTTAGAAAAACTGATAAAAACAGATCTAACAAAGTAATTAGAATTATAATACATTGCAGAATCTTTCAGAGTTATTTTCTCGGGCTGATTTACACACAAGTACTCTAAATTCCATGTTATCCACTTAATTCTGCTGCCACATTTATTATCTCAATAAAACTACATGCTCAACCTATGGTTTGAAACTTCAAATTTTTCAGACAAATGATGACTTTTGGGAGTCTTTACGTCCCATATTCGGAAAATTTCTAGAAAAATGAGAAACAAGGGAGAAAAAGACAAACCAAGTTAAATAAGTACAATGGGCATTAACAGTAAGCGGCTATAAGTTTAAAGCACAATACGAAAATTATTAGAGCTTAATTTAGAATTAAATGCCCACGATTGCACTCCCAGTTAAAAAAAAACAGATATAATGAGGTGCCATTATTAGTCGTGGGATTTCAGTTTCATAGCACATTTTTCCTCTGCACGTCTCTTAAAACTTTTCATTTATATGTATATGCATTAATACAACTGTTTTTCCCTCCGACTATAGCTTAACGAATAATAATTTTGTCTAGTTCAACTTCAAATACCAAAAAATATAGCAGGCGCTGGAGTGATCATAGTTCTTAACTACGACGTATATTGATCGCTGTACCTCACAGCTCGGACGATAAAGACAGTTATTTAATATCTCCATAAAGAAAAAGCGTTTGGAGATGGTTGTATCACGTAGAATATTCGGGATAGAGTTAAGGGTGTTAAATTATTTAAAATATCGCAGAAAATGCTTTTGAAAAGCTTTTGAGAGCATTAAACTGAGTAATAGAAAAAAAGCAAGCCTGTTTGGTGTATTGATCTATAAATTATGATATATATAAGCTCTTTCTATTGAACAACCATGAAGAAAAAGGCTGCAATATTTTAGAGGCGTATTTCATTCCTTTCTGCATTAGAACTCTTGTATTGTCTTTAAATTTAAAAAGATAAATTTGTTAAAAAGAATATTCGAAGCAAAAAAACATTTACAAAAACAGATTTAATGCTGAAAAGACATTTATTATATATAATACTTCAAAAATTTTTTAAATGAAGAGAATTTGCTTTATATTTATCTATTCATTATGTGAACCAATATAAAGTTTGCGAACAGAGAGAGAGAGAGAGAGAGAGAAATTCAGTACATATGCGTATGCATTAATAAGTATTTTTAAAAACTTATTTTTTTTATGGGAAAATATCTCTCCTAAAAAGTGCACAATATAAAACTTAAAAAGGCTTCCAAATTTTTTGAGCAAAAATCGTAAGACTTATTTAGTTAGAGTTTTCCCTCACTTTATTTGCATATTTCAGTTTTGAGTCGCACTCAAATACTATAATTTACACTTAATTCCAAATATTTCATTAAAATATGATAAATATTAAACTCAATTAGTTATTTATGAAAACCGTATTTGCTGCTAAAGCAGTTATAGAACAGTGAAACATTGAAACAGAGTATGCCATTTAAAAAAAAAGAAAAGAAAAACGCAAGTAAAACTCGATCTTGTTCTAAAACAAATGACCTAATTCAGGGCTCAAAACTCTTATTGGAAATATGTGTTTTAGTTCATTTAAGTTATACATTAGTGAATAATCAGAAAGAAAGCCATTTAGTAAAGCAGCTGCTCAAGTATCCGGTCCCAAATCCGGCTCAAATATCCAGTCCTACATCTAAAGAGTATCGATAACAGTCGAAATCAAATCGTTATCTGTAAGCCCATTTAAATTGCGCGTGCCTTCTTCGAGTAGTCATGCACGAAAGCAAAACGGAGATCAAATACAAGCTCTTTACAAAAAGCAATCAATGGAGAAGCAATTCATCATTAGAAATGATGTATGCATAATTACAGTTTGCTTTGATGAGAGTCAATTTATTTCAAATATTGAACGTATCTATTCAGGGAATAAGAAAATGAACAAAATACCCGCTTAACATTTTCTATGTCACAAATAGGATTCTTTTTTCCTTCCGCTTTTTATCAAATTTATAAAATAAATTATTGCTTTTTTTTATTGGGGAAAATATATATGAATTGTGAGAGTTCATTTAGCATTTTCTTAAAAACTGGTATTTTATAGCATTTTATCTTGCAAGAATTCAAGTTTTATATGTTGATCAAGAATTCTGCAGGCATATAAAATAAAATGGGCAAAAATATTTGGCTCCACGTCCATTTTTATTTGTTGAACTCTCAAATCCATTCAAAAGTTTCCAGTCAAGATTTTTTTTCAAACTTAAAAAACCCTTAGCTTTTTCACTGTCAGTACTTCGAAGATCAATTGTGGTGATTCCTTTGCTGCAAAAAATAATTATTATGTTTGGAAAAAGAAATCTTTCAAGAGATCACACCTTTCTCTCAAATTAAAAGTAGTCACGAGATTTTCACATAAAATCAGACTTTACTGACAGGTAAAAATAAAGATAGGCGGAACTTTTCACCCAGCAATTGTGTCAGAAATAATAAATTTTAAAAAGGGACATTGCATGCCTTTCTATTATAAGTTATACTGCAATTTAATAGCTGCTTGCAGATTAGAATTTCTATTTTGTTTCAAATTTCTTTCTTGAGAAGAATTTATTTTATTTTTTTTAAATTAAGAAATAGGTTTACACCTATGCACTTAGACATTTAAAACATAATATATTTTTGTATGACTCAGCTTAAGGAAATTATAATTTTTCATGTTAAAATTAAATTATAAGGAATTATAATTGAAAAATTTATATTTTTAAAAGATCGTCTCAACTACGTCCCATCAATATATTACGCATCAATTCCTAGGCATTTTTACAATGTAGCTTAAAATAATTATTCTGCTCTAGTTAGGTAAATTTAAAATCATATATCTTAATCCTAACACTCCTATGGACAGTGAGTGAGTGAATATTAACATCGCACTGTTAAGCTACACGAGGGCTTTTGGCGACGGACTTCGCAGTTTTGAGCCATTGCCAAGCGACGACACCTGAGCTGACACCCCCTTTCATAACTACCTCACCACACCAAAGGGAGGACGTTTGAGCTCTCGACAGATTTAACGTGCATCGCTCCCCTACACGGCGGGTCTTCAGTGGTACTGAGCTCAAACTTATGACACGCCAGCCATGACCTGATACCTTGAACACTTGGCTACCACGCCCAATGGACAGAACCACTCTTCACGAACGGTTTAAAATTAAGCGAGATTAAGTTAAATTCTTATATTCTTCACGCTTTGAATGAATAAATTGTTTTCGTTACATTAACACATCATTAAGCCGCTGCAACAAAAAATGAAAGTGGTCTCTTAGCAGAATATAATTGTTACCAAATGAAATATTCAGCATTCCTTTTGAAATCCATATGAAATCCTTTAAACTGTGAAGACAATATCTCTCTCTCCGACGTTTATAATCCCTCTTTTTCGGTACATATCTATATTTTAGTATTCATGTGAATGAAAGAGAATGCATATATATATATATATATATATATATATGAAACACATATAAGATAAGTAGGGTCTTTTTAATAGAAGAAAACCAGGTATATATATATATATATATAGAATGTTTAAAGATTCGTAATTATTTAGTCTTTTTTTTTTAAGAAATATTAATATACACTATTTGAAAAGGTCTTACAGAAAATAATTAATCTTAATCACAATTTATATTTTTAATATAAGAATTTAATTTAAGAGATTGGAACAATATATGACGAAAGAAACAATAATCCTTTTTTTTTAAATTTGTGTGTGACACTAAAAGCAAACACACTCTATAACTTAATTAATCTAAAATCAATAGAGCAAATTTTAAAAAATATATATTTCACTGCATCTGCGATGCATTTTCAAAAAAGGCGTACTTTAAATGAATTCGTAGTTTCTTTACGGAGGGAATGCAATTTTAATCAATGAAATATATTCAGGCCCTATTTTTTAAAACTAATTATGAGAAAAAAATGAATGCACACACTCTACTTATATTAACTTAAAGCTTGTTTAATTAGGATGCGTCAAGTTCGAATTTTTAAGAATTAATAAAAGCGGCTCCTCCTGGTTGAATATTGTTCGCCTAGCCCTTTGATTAGAATACCGTCGGCATTGTCATGTAGCGGAAGCTCATTCATATGTATGCCGGGCTAAATTCGACGCGGAATCGTGATTTCTTTTTGAAGATTTTCACATGTTTAATTTAGAATTTAGTATGGCATAAATGTGAATGAGGTTCATTAAGGGGGTAAGAGGTATCATTTCAATCTAGGGAGGTAAATATCGAGTTGTAATATACCCCGCTCCAGCTAATTCCTCTTAGAAACTGAATTTAGTAATTACCATTTCTTTGGCAAATTCCAAAATTATTTCACATTTTCAGTATTTAAAATAATAACAGAAAGAAGAAAAAAATACACGAAGCTATCAAGATCTATCAGTGTTTCTTCCATTTATCAATCATTGAAATAAAGATATTTATAATTTTGTAAGATACATATATATCTAAATAAAGATACATATATTTTTGTAAGATACATATACCAATAAATATAGATTCTTATACTTTTTATAAAGACTGTTTCCCCTTTTTAAAACTAATTTGCTAACCATGAGTTTAGGGGACTATTTTTTCTTACCGTAAACTGTTTTATATTCTCAAATATGCAAAGAGGAGTGTAACAAGATTTTTTTTAGTTGGAGCAAAGGATATATGTATCTCTTGAATGTCCTTGCAAATGAGAGGCTTGAAAGAGATAATATACAGTGGAATAGTTCTTAGTATTATGAATACTACTTATAATTTTGATTTTAGTTAGAATAAGGTTTGTATATATGATGCGTTTTGAGAACAAGAAATAAAATTCATTTAAGCGTTTTTTTTTAATAATACAGTACTTTTAGTTAAATATATAACAACAGTAATTAAGTAACACATATTTATTTGTTTTTTTACCATTTTAGAGAAAAATGATTTATGATTAAATAATAAAAACAATTAGTTAATACGAAATCACGGAAGTGATTCAGTCATATTATATTAAAAAATAATATTTAAAATTAAGACTGAAATTAAAGAGAAATATATAAATATAAAAGCAGAAATAAAATAATTTTAACGAAAATAATTTTTTTCCTGAATTCCAAATGACAAAAAATAATTTTTTAAAAGGATTAAATTAATTTAAGTAATTAAGAATTAAATTGTGTCAAAATTATACTTTGTAACAATGTAGATAATGAGGAGCAGACAAGAGCTTCTTTAATTTTTTAATAAAGCGAAAAACAATAAATCAACCTTTGTAAAAATGCAGAATATTGTTTTTTTTCTTCTGCAATTAATAGCAAAGTTCATCTCATTATAAAATAGAATTATTTCAAAAACATTTCTCAAGACGTTCGGAAATTGAAAACTTCCGATGTTTTAATTGAATCACTTAAGACGTTCGTGTTATAAATTATAACACAATGAATATTTGAAATATTTAAGTATTAAATCTAAACTAAAGTCATTATTGAATCTAGTGAGTTTTTGCTTAAAAACACGTCATTATGTGACTCTTGGAGTTGTATCATTTTAATTGCAAGAGAAGGAAAAAAAGAAAAGATTAAATCTCATTATAATAAAACAGTCGTCATTATGTATTTCTTGGAGTTGTATCATTTTAATTGAGAGAGACAGAGAGGGAAAAAAAACAGCGATATATCTTTTCGATTTTTTTTCTGTTATTACGTGTTTTTTAAGCACGGATTATCTTTCAAACTTCCTACTTCCTACTACCTAATTTTTTATACCTTAAATTTTAAGAGAGAAAGGGAACGTTGAGTGAAATTGAATTAATTGATTGATTAGCAAATTTTTGAGTATCGTATTTTTTAACTTTTTAAAATCGTAAGATCAGATAGTTTAATTTGTCGGGGCTTCAATATTCAATTAGTTAACGTTGTAAAAAATTGAAATTATGAGTAAAATTAATTTATTTAAATAATTAGTTGTAATCAATTAATTTTTGTTAAGTATAATTAAATCCTCGTATAGACATCCAAAACAATCATGTATAGAAAATTTTAGCTCAATTGAGCGCTTTAAAATGTGAGAAAAAGTTCTGATCCAGACATAGTTATAACTTGAGTAGAAGGAAACCCGTTAATAAGAATGAGAAGCTTGTTTGACAAATATAATGGCTATAAAATTTAAAATTGTAAAAAAAAATTAAAGACATCAATAATATGTCTTGCTATTGAAATAAGTAACTTTTGCATAAGATAGACTTTTAACACCTTTCAATATAATCACTTAAATTTTAAAAGTTCTATCTCAGAAGTACAGAACTTTAAACTTTTTCCTTTTAAATTGTAGTTAAATAAGAAAATTTTTATCTATTCCACAGTCAAATTCATCAGTGAAATAATATTGAGCATATAGAACAAATGTAACAAAATGCAAAGAAAATAAAACTTTTTAGTATTCTTCCTAAATTTCTCAAAAAAACTGCTCTAAAATATCTAAGAAAAAATTAAACCTTCAAAATAAGATTAATAAATGCATCAAAATGAAGTTTCAGAAATCTAGGTTTTCAGTGGAAGAGCTGAAACATAAAATGTTCGCATTGCAAAGGTAAGTGCAAGTTTTTCTTAAACTTAATTTTTTGAAGAACACTGCGTTTCCTTAGATCCTAATAAATTGAAAGTTCTGTCTTCCTTAAAAAGTATGTTTTTATCAATTTTTTAGGTGCATATACATAGTAAATATATTTACGAAAGAAATAAAATTGGGCTTTTAACCCTCTCTCTGCGCATCCCACGATTTCCACGGACAACATAAATGTAGCAAAATTTGCGATAACCACGATTTCAGCGGGCTTGCATTTTTTCCAACCATTTAGCTGTACAACCCATGCTGTTCCTGCATATGTTTTCATTTATGCTTTTAAGAGTTCATTTTTTAAAATCTAATTCTATATTTTAAAATTAAAAAAATATTTTACAAAATATTTTTGTTTAACTTAACTCTAAATGTAGATTTAATATATAGAATTGAAATACGTAATAAAACAAGACGCAATTTTTGAACCTACTCTGATAAAGTAACTACGCAGCGAGAGAGTTAAAATTACCTAATTAATGATTTCAAGAAGCATTTAAAAAATTGAATAAAAACAGCATGGATAAGTTAATAAAAAATAATTTAACATTTGTTCTCTTTTTTTTTTTTTTTTTTTTTTTGTATATTTTAATGCTTCATAAAGGATTTATTTCAAAACTTTAAATTCCATTTATTTATATTTAATAAAAATAAAATTATATATTTAACTTAACTATTTATGCATAGAAAGAATTTTATTTGTATCGCATTATATATTTGATGGTCTCTCTTATAAATTTTTTAATATTAAATCAACACTATTCTACAAAAGGCACAGTATTCAAAAATAATTTTTTCCGAAGTACATCACAATGAAGGGATAGATATAACAATATATGTGGCTCAGATATAAAGGTATATTAATTGTGGCATATATATATATATATAGTATCATGAAATGAAAAAATACATAGTATAATAAAATGACAATACTAAATTATACCACTAACAAAGCTAGAAGATAGAAACCAGATTTCAAGAAACATAACTATAAAAAATGGGGGGAAAGTATATTGTACAAGAATTAAATAAGCGTATGTATAGCAGGAAACACAGTTAGAAATTTAAAATGTAAGAAAAAATACAGCCGGAACTCCATTTGACTAAGTTGCTAAATTCCGAAAAAAAGTTTGTTAAGTGCAAAATTTGTTAAATAAAGATTCACCATTCTATATAGTTTAAAAAACCTCATAAAACGAATTTTAAATTCACAACATTATTATAAAACCCAATTATCCACACTTTTTATTTATTTATTTATTGGGAATCAAAATCTGATTATTTTATATATCGTACCCCTGAAAAAGAAATCTGCGAGGAAAACTAGAAAAAAAGAAACATTGTCCAGAGACACATACTGTATTTTTAACTTTAAAAAAGTAACTATGTATTAAAATAAATGAATTTTCATGACATTTTCTAATTTTAAGTCTACAAGTAATTTTAAACATACATTTTTCGTAACTAGTAACTTTAAGCATATATTAGCTCATGCGTCCTTTGATTAATTATAAAGTTTATATATTAAGTTTGTTTGAGTTTTTTGTTTGAGAAAAAATGTTTTCTTACAATACGCCTGACATCTTTACAATGCATCAAAACCCCCATCAGGCGTACTTTCTTCACGCTCTAAACCACGTCGAATTGTTTCAAACAGTTTTATAATTTCATCATACGAAAGTCCAGAAATATTTTAAAAATAGTGCGAAAGAAAATCGAGCCACAAGAGAAAAAGTTCGATAAATAGAAAATGCACTTCGCTATTTGGAGGTTATTTCACGAAGAAAATCATGAGCTGTTCTTGGTTACAGGAAAAAGTTCACAAAGTAGATATTCGAAAAATGGAGGTTCGACTGTATATATATATATCGTTAGCAAATTTTACAGTTGTGTCTGCGTACGTTAAAATCAAAATACTTTCCGTTTTTATTAAAAATACGTATTACTACTTTACTAATAGAAAAAAAAAGGATAAGATAATGGTGAAAGACAAAATAAAAGCAGTTATATATCAGGAACGGGGAGTGGTGTTAAACATATCAGGTAGTTAGACTCTAATAACTTGAAGATAATATCTCTTTTATTCGGAGGATCTTTTGTAAGTAGAGCCACCAAACTCCCCCCCCCCCTCTTTGCAGGGAGATTGCACATTGTATGATTTTCATTATTTCCAGAAGAGCTAGCAATTTGGGATTTCCCAACTACATAAAAATTAGCGTAATATTTAATTAACGAATGGTTTACCAATTCGTCTATCAAGATATTTTTCTTTCATTTGCAGAACTCATGTAAATTTTACTTATAGCTATAGCATCTAAGCATTTAACGAGATGAAAGTACAACATATTTTACGGTTAAAAACTAAAAACAATTTTTAATTCTAAAGCACATATTTACCACATAAAAAAGTACCACATGGTATCTTATTAGAGTAATTATTATGTTAGATGAAATTTCCGGGATTCCCTCGAAAGGAATGATTAAGTTATTAAAATATCTTATATGCGTGAGGTTTCTGAAAGTTGTATACGTACAAACATTTAAATTTGTGTTCATTTTTCATAGTTATGTTTCAGTACAAAAGCTTTATAATAAACTTTTTGTAGTGCTATAAAACAGCTCAAAATTTGCCTTTTAACTTAGAAAATTGTCTGTTCTCGTAATTATTTTGCGTATTTATAATGCTAAACATACTGTGATATTTTGATATTTGCTATACTAAAAATGTATTGTATTGAAAGGTTTGTTGTTTGATACATAACAGGTTAGAGCCTCGGAGCAATGATCGCTTGTTATTACATTGAAAATACAACGGTATATATTTTTTTTCTAAAATCCAATCTTAATATTTTAAAAATAAATGTAAAAAACACTTTTCTTAAATTTAAAACATTTTAACCATGACACCGTTTTATCTTACATTACATAAAAATGGAATGAGTATTTGTTAAGTTTTTGTGCTCTAAAAGTGTTATACCATCTAAGTAAAGTGTATTCAAAAGCAGTGGAAAAATTATTGTACTTTTCCGTGTCATTTTCTAACTATATAATTTGTAATATAAAAACTACCCCAATTCTTAGAACACATCGTGTTTCTGATTCCTTTGAAACGTTTTATTTCACATTCTGTATTTTTATTTGTGAATCCTAATGAAATGCATCAAATGCTTCAATTCAAATTAGGAAACAATTGAAAAACTATTTCCTAACTGTATCAAAACTTTCAATTTTTCACAACGCATCATTTTCCGTTTCTTTTCAAAGATAAGCACAAAGTAATGGTATCACACTTCATTGGATGAACGCTTGTGTTATTATTGACTGAAGCATTCTCACCAATGCATTCATTTTTTCTATCCCTGCTCGCTTACATCAAGCGTATGCCCATACGGCGGTCCCATTTCGACACTCACCAAGCATTGAAAAGGAATCATGAATGCTTCTCATATGCCACCACCCGGAGCCCCAGGCAACCTACGTCGGGGGCGGGTCATGCCGGCTTTGCCCGGAAGATTCTGCGCGGGATCCCGTGTTTGTGTACATAAAGCGGAAACGCTTTCATAACCTCCCAACTTATTTTTCCACACGTTGGAATTTAAAAAAGATTTTTTTTTTTTGCTTTGCATTTGTCCTTCAAGATTAATTATTTCACAGAATAATTAATTTTAATGGATGATTTGAATACTTAATTGCGTTCCTTTTAAAAAAGCTTCCCCGATTTTTTCCCGAAATTCATTGATTTTAGTTCTATTTAAATACGACTCGAGTAGAAAGATGAAATATATGAATTAACTTAATTCTCTTCTTAATTGTGCTATTACAATTTCCATTAATTGAAAAGAAAGAACGTAAAAGAGCTTTACTTAATTATTTTTAAGCAACTGGGTGCTGCATTTTAGGTAGAATATATGCATATGTTTGCTAGTGTGTATGAGTGTAACATATATTATTTAAAATTGTGCTTTTCTAAAATCGAACAAATTTTAGGAATGATAATTTAAAATAAGAACAAGTAATATATGAAATATTAAATACACTAGCTCTTATAGAACATTTTCAAAGGTATAGAAAAGTTATAGAAAAGATAGCTATAGAAAAGTTAGATACCATTTGTAGGAAAGCAAAGTATTCACTGAATTCCACTATATATAATGAAAAGACAGTATAAATTAAATTGCTGTAAATGTAAAATTACTAATTTGTTGTAAAATAATTCTTAAGCCATAAGAACAGAAGTAAATTTTCTATTTCCTTAATTATTATTATTTGTTAATGATTAGAAAATAATTTGCGGTTTTCATCAATTTATAAAATTTATTCACATTTAATTTTTTTCATAAGACAGAACTTTTGTACAATATGTAATCGTAAATTGAATATAAAACAAAAAAATGACATAAAAAAACTTTAAAAAAAAAATGGCAATTACAATTATGATATTAAAATTCTTTCCAATACAAATAAGATATTTTTCTTTTTCATCGTTTGGTTGGGAAAAAAAAGCTTTCAAAGTTTTTTTGACATTAATCTATTTATATTCCTTGAGGGGGAAAAACACTTCTTAGAACTTAAAGAAAAAGTACGACATTTAAAAAAAAGTCTGTGGAAAAGAAAAACTTAAACATAACAAGTGTATTTACTTTCAACGAGACTAGAAGGTAAGTGCGGATGGATCAAGAATGCGAGACTGAGATGGAAAACAATCTTAAGCTTTAAGTGTTCGAAGTTCCACAATCCAAACATTTTTAGATAAAAATTCTTCGAATCTGTATCAAGAACTAGAATTGGTGTAATCATTTCTTTGAAAAGCTCCTGATACCGGTGTTTATACTGGTATCAGAAAGATTTAAGAAGAAAATACTTTGAAAATGGAGGATTTGTTTAACTTCATCTCTAGAATGCTTCAGAGGTTTTAAGGGATTCGTGCTTAAACATTTATTCTAACAAATAATATTTTATTACAGAAATAGAAAGCAAACAAAGCATAAAAAGTTTTACTAATTCCCCCCCCCCCCTTGAATAAGTTTTTTTTTTATGTGAGTTTGTTTTGTACACGTATTACTTAGTGATAGATACACGTATTATTGCATTTTATTTACCATATAAGAATATAAAAAACCTTCAATTATAATCTTTCTTAGTAATAAGTATATATAAACATTGGAATATAAAATAAAAATGATTAAATATCAGTATTCTTTAAAGAACTATTCACAAAGATTCTTAGTAAAAAGTATATTGACTAAAAACATTTTGCATTCGTAATTGCGATACAAAACTTTAGGTATCAGAATTATAAATAGAAATTTAAATGCAATACTTATTTGCATCAATAAAAAATTAAAGTAGAATTTTTTAAATGTATTCCTAAATTTATATTATACCCAAGCTTTTGCTGAACAACTAGTAACAGCTAGTGAATGTTAGAATTCTGCAAATGAGTATTTATTTAGAAAAATTTATTAATTTGTTCAGTATTCAATAAATGCAAATTTGTCTTTAATTTTATATCCTAATCAAAATTTTATATAATTATTGTATTCCATAGTTTTGTGTGTAAGATTTATTAATGCGAATTCGCTTGGGGTTCATAGAGATTCTATTTTCCTGTGTGTCTCGATTTATTCAGTTTAAATTCGAAGGCGTGAAAATCTAACAAATTACAATTTTTCCTAGGGACACCTTTGGGTGTGCCTTTCTGAGATTTCGTAATGCCCTCTGATTCAAAGTAATCAGACCATTTTGTGGTATTTTTCAATTAACTTCACTTCATTATTATAAAATGTTAATTGAAGAAAAAAATATTTGCTTAGTTATTTACTTAATACATTTCTAATTTCCACCGACAAAAAATTTTTTAAGTTTTCTTAGCAAATATTTGCTTCATAGTAATACTTCTTAAAGTTTCAAATTATTATTGACATAGAACTGCAATTCTGTTTGCGTTTAATTTAGGGAATTCATTAAAAAAATAAAATCATTAAATTTAATATTTAAGATTATTAGCATTTATCTAGTTACAAAATTGAAATTTTCAATGTAATGTTTAAAAATGCAATCATCAGCGAAGACAAAATTGTAGCTCGAAGGCTGTTGGTGGCTCGCTGGACATTTTCAGTAGATCGCGTTCAAGTTAACGTTATTTAAAGTTAGCACAGAAATGAACTCATTGAGGAACACTTGTACAACTGCATTCACATTGTATCCACTACCTACTCACAAATTAGTAAAAAAACTTATTGATGACAAAAAAAAAAGAGTTCCATCCTCCTCATTAAGGTTAATTAGTCCGATAAAAAAACCTATTCTTATGCGCAATATCATCATAATATACAGTTTAATTAAAATTGATTTCATATTTACTAGAAATGCAAGTTTATAGATTGTAGGCAAATGTAAGAATTTTTTCAAAAAGTGGGTAGTTCCCAATTGGATTTAAAAACTGTACACTAGCTCTGAAGCTTCATTAGTTTGTCGACCTCTGATTTAGGTGATTTATATCTCGTTTATTACAAAACTTAAGAAAATCCTTTGTGAAATAATTGTACTATCTGACCTTATGTACACCTTATTTTATTCATGAACATATTAATCTGTTACTGCAATAATTATTTTTGTAAACTATCCCCCCCCCCTTTCATGCTTATTCTAGCATTATAGCAAGTATTTCTTTTGTTAAAAAACCCGAAGTAATGGAAAAATTACTAATTCATACATGTTAATGAAAAATTAATAAATAGTAAAAGATAAAATAGAGGTCTTCAAGTTAGTAGAAGATAGAGGTCATTATTAAAGAAATAGTTTTAGAGTTTAAAGCTTTTCCATATTGTTATTATTCTACCATACTCAGGTATATGTATTTATACCTGAGATATTTACAAAAGAATAAAGCAAATTGAACATAATTGTGGTTTAAGTTCAGTCCTGCATATTGCAATTTACTGAAGTCAACATGCTTCTGCTTTTAAATGAATGACAGTTTGATTAAATTATCAAAATGGATTAAGAGACTAGTATTAAATCCAAATTGGTAAATTAATTTTAACCATCTGGTGATCTTTGCTAGCCAATTCTTGAATCCACTCAACCTCTAGTCTCTGAATTAATATTGTAAGATTGGCGCCAGTCCGAAACCGCGTCGTCATATATTATTAAGAATATCGGCCGAAGCACTCCTTTTGGATCAATGGATAGCTAGTCACGCACATTAACGTTGTGTCCTAGAAGTTCTAAGAAGAAAAGGTCAATATCTAGCATTCTTGTATTGGTATGAAGAGTGGTTTCTTCCTAATGAATTAATATTGAGGAATATAACATTAATTAAATGATAAGAGTCATTGACTGTACAAGAACTATGTGAAGATTGTTTAGATTTCAATGAGAAATATGATACTCTCGATGTGGCATTTGATAAGCATTTAAATTGTAATTGGTACATAGTCTTATCCGGTTATAGTTATTTCTATCTGGTATTGATAAGGCTATGCTACTCATACTATTTTATTTCAATTATTATCAAAATATAGATTGAATATGTACAAATCAAAAATCTACATTCATTCATATCTTTACAATGAAGGTACATATATATATATATTCATTATTGATAGTTAAAACGGGAAAAAATGGCATATTCAAACTGAATATTAGTTTGGAAAACCCTTGGCAGTTGAATTATTTTTAAATAGTTGTTTTTATACCCATATAAATAACATGCTAAATTAATTTTATTATGACAAAAAGAATTTATAAGTTATGGACGTGGTGGAAGTTTTTAGTGATGATTTTGAGCAAAGTTCTTCCTAAAATATTCAAAATTTAACCGGTAATAAGTTTATGTTTCACATTTTGAATATTTTGGTTAGTTATCGTTCTACTACAAATTCCTGAATAGTTAATAAAAATAAAATACGTTTGTAAAATAAATAATTTTGTCTCTTATGAGCAATGTTGAGTATCATTTACGTAAAAATAAGATTCTTTATAAAAATATAACGGATTAAAAACGAATTGATTTATGTAGATTTATGAGATTTTGGAAATTTTGATTTCTTTCTTTTATTTATTTTTGTTGCAAGTTTACATTTCATGTACTATACATAAACTTTTGCAAAACTATGTATAAAAATTAATAAATGAGACATGGATAATCACATAATTATTTGCCTTATTCTACCTTGAGCTATCATCAATAGAAATTTTTAAATAACCTTAAGAAAATAAATCGTTATAATATCGCTGCATCTAAAATTCCATTAAATTATCTTAAATTTAACCCAGATATTATATCAGATTTCTAAGTAAACATGGAGCCCATTAAAACTGCCTAATCGATGCTTCAAGATTTCTTTTTGTTGTTCTGTCCAATAAAGTCCGATAAAATCTTTTAGAATAAAATAGGTCAGACGGTAATAGACCTTGTAGGAAAAGACATCAGAGAGAAGACCTTGAATGAAATGACTTTGGTCAATGGTGCCACTTGGTTCTTTGCCAATAGAGATAGAAGAAAATACTGAGATTTGTCCTTTTTATGCTACATTTTGAAAATCGTAACTGAATTTGATTAAATAAAGTGTAACAGGGGTTGGTCTTTTCAGTAGTAAGAAAATGTGTCAGGAGAGCAGGGGATGAGAGAAAGAGAATCAATGAACTACGTGCTCTAGTTTTCGCAAACTTTCAAAAGCTGCATTTCTTAAGTAAAATACTGAGAATTTTCCTATTGAAATTTAATTGAACTTCTTGTGATATTATATGGAGATCTTTTATTCCTCTATTTATTGCACAACTTACCTCATATTTAAAAGGATTGTCGCTTAACACCTCAAGTGGTCAATTTTTTTGCAAAGAATATTCCAAAAAAAGGCACATTTTTTATTGCATATAACTAAAAATAATACTTAACTTAAAGCGAAAATAGAAGAATTTCATTTTAATTTTTTATTTGTGTGAAAGTTTTCACACTATTTTTTATTTTATAATTGTGGAAAATGTTTGATTTTTATAAGTATACTCTGCATGATATGAAGAATATTTCATATATATATTAAGAGAATTTCCCTCACAATATTTGCAAAAAAATTTCAAGTTCATGCCTCTTTTTTAAATGGTTGAGGATTATGTGTGTGTGTGCATATATGTATATATGCAAACACAGTTTGAAGCATGGTGTAACACTAAGTCTTACATTGTATAAAGGGGACAAAGGCAATTTAGGCATTTTTGGATTATATTTCCATTTTCATTTCTTCTCAACGAACAAATTGCATATGCCTTGCCAATCCCTGTTCTGTGTCAAATATTTTCAAGAATCTCAATTTCCGCCCTCAATGAAAAATCCCCACCTTCACCACGAAGAAAATTCCAGGTGAGAAGTATGACAGTACCATGGACAAAGTGCTTCTCTTAAAAATACTAGCAGCAATATTCACATTATAAGAATTAAAATTATGTGCAAATATCGGTACCCGTACAGTGTATGGGCAAACCAGTTGTGGGCAGCTTTCGGTAGCCCATACGGTGTACGGGTAAACCAGTTAAGTGGTTAAATTGAAATATTTTTTTGTATTACTTCTCTAATATTTTTCTAACTTTATGTAGAGTATTACATTTTTGATAACCATAACATAAATCATATGCGACTAAGAATCGTATTAACTATTATATAGTAAATAAAGTTATAACATAGTTTCGGTTCATAATGTTAGTAGCTTGATTAAAATTTAATAGTTAACTGAGAGATTCAACGTAAATCTGTCAGACAACTAATAAATGAGGTATGTCATCAGTTGGGAATGAGACATTTAATCAAGATTTTAATGCATTGATACCATACACCGCTGAAAGAGAATAATCGGCTTAATGGTATGGAGTAAATAACACAATATTTGAATGGGCTTAAATTAGAAATATTTCATGCAGATCGAAACTGTAGCTAGTTTTTACAGAATTTAGTTAAAAACATTTTTTGAGAAAGAAATTACAGAAATTTTATTGAATCTTCTGTTTAAAATTTTTTGATAACAGTTCATTAATGTTTTAAATAAAAAATTATAATATTTTTTTTTTACATATTCAAAAATATTATAAAATATTCTTTTAAGAACATTTAAAATTTAGGTTATATTTTTAATGGAAAACTTATAAAAGACGTTTTTTACAGAAAAAATTACATTTACGTAATGATTATCTATTGTGTTTAGTAAAATTAACTTAATGCACCATAAACCTCTCCCATTGTGGGTTTATAAATAAGCAAATCCGATTTTAAAAATGACTTATTTTATCAAATTATAAATGATGTACCATCTTCAATCACATTAATTAATTAAATGATTATTATGGTGAGTTACAGAATAAAATAATTCAATAGCAGTTTGTTTTAAGAGAAAATATCAACGAAATAAGTATATTAAATCAAGTTCCCCTTCTTCCTTCAAAAGATTCAGAACCATGACCTATTGCTTCAGGTGAAATAATGCCAAGTAAATACCTATCTATCTTTATATACAGTTTCAAATTCTTACATTTTCCAATTCTATTTCATTACATAACGCAAAAGATAAATACTTTTATTTGCATTTGAAGATATGTATGCACAGTTTGTTTGATTTGATCGAGAGTTGACGAAGGGTTCTCGCATGTAACCATAAATTGCCTCCATTGCTTGTTTGATATTGACTAATTTTATGGGATCTTGATAAATATAACAACGATATGATTCATTTAACTTTAAAAGATATTCCCAAGTTAACTTCACCTTTAATAAATTTCTGATCTTCCGTAATTGGTTTTTAATTCGAGCTCACAAGCAGTGAAATATATATTAAAAATCTATCTTGTATTTAATCTTCATGGTATCATTTTGAATCATTTTTACTTATTTTAAATTATCATTCATTATATACTATCTAAATACCTTTAGGCTCTTTTGCATTAATTAGTTTCTTTTTAAAGGGCACCGATTCATTGCAATTAAAAGAAATTCAAACACATTGAAAGCATCATTCAAAAGCGTATACTGTTAATCAAACTTTAGTTCACTCAATAGACGAAAATTTGCTCATTTTTCAACGCGATTCATCGAACTGTTTTCTCGTCCTTTCATTGAAGACAGTAATTAAAAACCTTGTATTGAGAAACTTCAAGTTGATACTTTAGTAAAAAATCACCTTAATTAGATAAATGATAGTTACATTTCGACATTTGAAGTCAAAGTAATCGATTAAACTACGAACTTCGCTCTATTTCAGGCTCGAGCGTGAGGAAGAGTGTTGAGTCTTCCGACACACCTCTTCAGAAGAAGAACATTCGCTCTACTGTCAACCTTAGAAGGTAAGAATATTTGTATTCATATTTTTTAAATATTTGTTAATTAGTATTCGTTGATTTTTTTCCTTGATCATGACATACAATGTACTAAGTTATAATATTTATTGTAATTCACTTTAGCCAATTTAATACAACATTTAGCTCTGTGCTAATAGTTTGCTTCTCGAATATATAATATTAATTAACACTGTGTAGGAATTCCTAAATATTTATTTATAATAGTCAAAATAAATAAAATTGTACATAGAAGGAAACTTTTTTGAAGCACAAAATACATTAAAAACGATCTCAATGTTTCTATATACATGACACTAATAATTGTTAAACACGATCCTAATATAATCCTTTTCTGAAACAATTACAGTTCAACTGAATTAAGCAAAAAAATTGATACAGTATTGCACAAAATTACATATTTCTAGAACTATAACTTTATATTGTTATATGTTCACATTATTGCACTGATAAAGTTTGCCAGAATTTTAAATATAATTAAACCTATCTATACATGCAAATTGATAATACAAATTTAAAGCATACATACAATGTAATTATTTTAAATAATACAGTGTGAAAATAATTATGTTGCCATTTTCGACTGACAAATTCAGAAGAATGGTAGTAGGCAACATCCGGATGACTAATCAACATTTGAGCATGGGGTCGCAAACCACGTTGGAGAGTAATTTACAAAAACAGTTATGAAGGGCGTAATGTATAGTGAAATGAAAATGGGAAATAAGAGATAAGAAATACATGTTTTAGACGTAAAGCATGTTTACTATATTAACAATGCACCAGAGTTATACATCAGAAATGCAATTGAATTAGTTTGATCGCATCCGACAATTCTTCGTCCGTCGGTGTGTCGGTTGTACTATGACCTATGCGGTCCCAACTTTGAACAATTCTTGTGGCAATCACTTGCCGTTGCATTTCTGATACCAAATTATGATGTATTGTTCGTGTTGTAAACATGCTTTAAGTCCAAAATATATATTTCTTCTCCTATTGTCCTTTTTCAGTCCATTCGACATTACACCTTCATAACTATTTTTGTGAATTACTCCGACTAAACGTGGATTACGATCCTATAATCTATGTTGGTTTGTAATCCACACGCTACCTACTATCACTCCTCTGAATTTATCAGTCGAATTTGGCAACACCCTGTAGGTTAAATAGAGTGAATTAATTTAATTTACATCGACATTTGTCGGGATTTTTTAGACTATTAGGTAAACTTCAGCTTGGTTATCTGTTGAAAGTAATTAATACATACAAGTATTATACCACCAAAAATTATTATCGCATCCTTTAATTGCTATTTCCAGTTGATAACAGCCTTTTGTTTGGTATATTACAGTTGTATTAAATATGCAGCGAAATATCTTGCAAATTTTCAAATTATACATATACACATCTCAACTTTTTTTTATTTAAAGATCACATTTTAGCGATTCTAAAATTTCTTCAAATGGTGATTTTTTTTTCTTCATTTTTAACTGTGATTTTAAGATAAAGTTAAATTCAGTCATTCGTTGTTCTACTAATCAAAATCATACGAATCAGTCAGAATTAAACGAAGAACATTAATCTCAAAGGATGTTTTATATAAATAAATCTTAGTTATTTTTTTTCGCTACAAAAATTGATTTAATTATAACAAAACAATAACATCCCTAAGAGAATTTTTAACGTTGCAGATATTATCAATTTACTCTTCATAAAGTTCTGAATTTTTGTATCAAAATAGTTTCCTTAATTTTTTAAACAATATTTTGATATTAATTTGCAACTTTTGCATTAATATTACTGACAGAAGTGAATGTTTTACTTGGTACAAAAATAAAATGTAAGGCTAAGATTCTATTTAAATTATTAAATTTTAACCAAAATTATATTTCAAATTCTTCAAAAGAATGAAGTTTTTAAAAGCTTAACAATATTACTGTAGAAATAAATTTTATTTCTACTACATTTTATTTAACCTTAAAAATTATGAAATGCAGTTAAATTATATACATTTGAAAGTTTGTAAAGGTGTAGAATTAATTCTGATAATTGTTATGCTATTAATCAGTTTTGAGATTATGCAAAACTTTTTGAGTATAGTTCTCAAAAATTGTTTGAGTAATATAAGAAGAGCTGTGTTGTATGAATTATCGTGTTGCAAGTTTAAAAGACACTTGGAATACATAAAATATATACGTTCAAGTATACGATGATATAACTATTGGCTTATGTTTTGTCGCCAAAATTCATTAAATCCTATTTCTCTGAGGATTGTATTTAAAATAACCTCACTTAAATAACATACATTTAAAAAAAAATCGGGCGATTAATTATTGAGCTGAAAAATTTCTTTTGGAAATCATAGTTTAATTAATTATACAGTACAGTCCCGAAAACTAACCCTAATGTGGACCGATGGGTGGTCAAGTTTGTGAAGATGCTAGGTTATTGGGAATGGAATCAAAAAAGAATAAGTATAAGTGTTTCCTCACAAAATATTGTACTGTACTTGTATGTAATGTTTGCTTGGATACAACAGAAAATAAACTTGCTAAATACCCGTAAACAAAGGAAGAATACATACTTTATGAAAACATAGAGCATTTACTACATGAATGTGAAAATTTACATTAATACGTAGTGTGCAATAATTTACCCAATCAAACAGAGAGAAAGACACACATCTCACACTCAGAAAAATACTTTATGAATTCATAAATCTATCAATAATTAAAACTGAGAAGCCAACTTTGAAAAAACTGACTATGGGGTCTGTACATGGGGTGTTTTGGACCTGCTAGGGTTTGGCCGAGTTATCCGGACTGCCGGATATTTGAGTCCCGAGTTTGTGGAACTCTACTGTACCATATAACTAAACGCCAATGCATGATTTATAATTTCGATCTGATCAGAGGCATTATTTTGAAGGATTGTTTTTAGAAATTATTTTCAGCTTATTATTTTTAGATTTATTAGATAGTATATTTAAAAAAAAAACATTGTACCTTTTTGAAAAGTTCTGTTGCATTAATATGATGATAGAAAATTTCTGCAAATAAGAATTACTTGTAAATTGGCTACATCAATATGTTGTTGACCATTATAAAGCTTTTGCATGTATCATACTTTCAAATTCAGTTCAATGTAGCTATAAGAAGTTATCAAGATTCAGAAGTAAGTATGGTTTTGTAGAAGAACCCATCAACACTGTAGGTGTGAAGATTTTAGGTATGTAATAAAATATATTGTATTACATAATACCGTATTTACTCGAATTTTAAGCTGCATCCCAAATCCTCAACACGCTTTTGTGAAAAATTAAATATAATTTTAAAAGATTTATCGGTATATGATACCGACGAAACTTAAGATAATTTAAACTGAGAACTAATAAGCAGTGAATAATTGATTTATTTTATCAGTATTAAAAAAGTTTTAAATACATACATGAATGTGTAATTGCTATAAAAATCAGTTCAATTTACCACATTCAACGAAATTTTTCGCCTTCGATTCTGAGCCTCACTCATTTTTCCGTAGGATTAACATAGGGAAAGATGCAGCTTGGGTTCGAATAAATACGGTAATATGAATCTGCAGCCCTTAAAATTACTAAAAATAAAAAAATTTATAGTTAAAATATGCAGTTAACTGCGATAAAATATCAAAATTTAATGAAAAGTAACTTTCGCAAATGATGATCTTACAAAATTATTTGAGCATTTTCATTAATACATGTTAGATGTATAATTATCATAAAAAAACCCTTTATTGAGTCGGGAAAGGCAAATTACTTTTACAAATTTCTCAAATTTTTCAGAGAATTTCTGCCTTTTATGTATATTGCCTTATTATTTCTTCTTTTTATACACATATATAAATTCTAGCTAACGAATTACATTTAGCAGCGCTTCTTAAACTGTTGAGTGCCTCCCCCCCCCGAGGGGGCATGATAAACTTACGTGAGAGGCACGAGCATATCGAAAAGATGAAAGTGAAAAAATAAAAATAATCATTAATTTACTAAAAGGAAGCAAAACGAAATACATTCTAGTATAACAAAAAATAAAACTCACATTCAACACTGCTATAATACAAAAAACAAAGTATTTGATTATTAATTTATCAATACTAAATTAAAAAGAAGTTCAGTAAGTGTTCCCAGTGATTCTCATGGGCTTGTCATATCCAAAATTATATACAAAATTTAATAATTGTCTTGATAATTTTTCTTATAACTAAAGTCGTATTGTAGCCTTAGCTTCAAAGTATATTATTATTATATTCACTACTTTTTTATTGTAAGAAGGAGGAGGGGGCGTTGAAAATTATGACTGAAAATTGGGTTGCAAATATTGAAAGTTTGAGAATCACTGGCATTTAGGATTTAATCCCTGCTCAACAAAAGATTTTTATTATATCATCAAGAATGCAGACCATTGCTCAATAGCACAGAAAGTCGAAACAGGAATTTTACTTTTAAAATTCTAAGTAACCAAACCGTTTATTTATCACACAGAAATGCAATATTAAATCTTTCATTCAGTTTTATTCAAATTAACATTATATTCAATAGGAATTTTCTCAATTTATATTTATAGAAATACTTATATCTGCTTAGAGTTATTCTAAGCAAAACCACTTGTCAGATGAAATTATATTTCCAATGTGGTAACTGTCTGTACAAGATATGATCTGTGAAACTCCTTAGTCAAGTTTTCTGATTGAAAATTGATAGACGTAATTAACAATTTCAAATATTTCCTGAAAATCACTACTTAATAGATTTGAATTGAGCAATGGAATACGTACCATAATGGCCCATATTAAATATCACTATTTTTCTTCATTTTTAAGGCTCATTGAAAAAGTTTATTAGCTTTATATTTTTTCATGCTAAAATTGAAAGAAATTTAAAGCAGTAAATTTAAGAACTAGAATTTATTGGACGGTTTTTTTTACTTAAATCCGTTTTCCTCAGAAACCAAAATGTAATCTTTTTTCATTGAGTGATCAGTATCTCACTTTTCTTTCCTCCTAACAAGTTCAATTCTTGAAACTATTGCCATTTAAAAACAAATACTATAAATACATCCTTCGTTAATTATTTGATTTCTTTTTGGAATGTAATGTCTTTCAAATTAAGGCTATGAGTATTGATTTTGCAACTGAACACATCCTTGTGTTATTGCTATTTGAATCAAATGTATATTTTTCAAATACTCTTTTGGGAATATTGATGTTTATAATTCATTGTTTTTTACATTTAATTTTCAATGAAAGATAATTTTAAGAAATGAGTATTTTTAAAGTATTTTTAAATTTTTCTTTTCACACACAATTCTTTTAAGAGTCGATGAAGTTTCATTTCATTATAGTATACTGTATGTGTTATGTTTTATATAGGATTTCAAGTTACATATATAATCAGAAGAATATATTCTTGTATAAAACCCTAACGAATTAACTCTAATGAATTTTAATATCAGAACTTTATTATGTTTCATCGAAAAAACAGTATTTAGGCAGTCATTATTTTATAAGCTGTTCATTTAACAAAAATGCCACATGCAAGAATATCTTGAATGAAGTTTATCTACTTATATGTATCTTCAGAGAAAAGCATTAAACACAAAAACATTATATTAAATTAACAGTAAAATAATATTACTGTTAACTATCAATAATTTAAAGCTATCACATTAATGTTTGTGTCATCACTATGTCAAATAATTTATGGTTTAAATTCCATGCAAAAACATCTAATGTAGAAAATTCTTCCTAACGACTTTCAGATATCTCCAATTATTCAGAATAAAAGATTATTCTATTGTAAATCATCGTTTTTCTACACTGAAAATACTTCACTCCGAATTTAAATGTACAAATTTATCTCATTTCAAACATACTTTAAACCTTTTAATAATTTGTCAATGAATATTCTGCTACCTCTTCATGTTAAATGATAGAATTAAAGGGAAACTTGGATTTTCCATTTAACATTTCGGCATAATTATTTAGTTAAATTGCTACGATTGAGAGAAATCTGAGGAAAATATGTCGAAATAAATAGGTTAAATGGATAATTCAGATGAAATCAAACTGTGCAATTTTCTCTCTTTCTCTCTCTCTCTCGAGGTTACGACGGACGAGTAGAATGAAGTGAGTTAAAATTAGCGTCGTGCTATTAAGCTACACGAGGGCTTTTAGCGGCAGACCTCGAAATTTTTAACCAAGGTCATGTGATGTGGATGACACGTTAGCTGACACCCCTTTCTCTTAACTTCCAAGCCACACCAATGGGAGGACATTTGAGCCTCGACCGATTTAACCTGCATCTGCCCCCCCCCCTCTTTACCCATTTAACGTTCATTGGTTTCACACTGAAACCACACGATTAAATATTTTTAAAAAATCAAATTTAAATTTTTTTTTATCTCAATAAGTGCTGTTTTTTTGATTTTTTTCCCTAACGATAGATGGCAGAACTACGTCTATATTAAACGATTTGGGCCTCCTTAATAGAAAAATATTGACGTCTTTTTAATTTTGGCAAATTCCATTAGTTTCAGAAATATTTAAAAAATAGTTATTTTAAATTATAGCACGTGGTCTTACTATACTTCTTTCTAATTTTTAATTACAACTTTCAATAATTTTGATAAGGGAACAGAAGTGTATAAAAATGAAATTAAAAAAGCTATGGTTTCACTGCAAAACCTAACTCCATTGAGAGGCGGTATCGCAACATTCTTGGTTCCCGTTCTAAAGCGATTGCTCGCTTGTGGCCCACGACCTTTTGATCATATAGCTTGATAACATATTTATTTACTTTAAAATAAGAGTGAGATTTTTTTATATTTAACTATATTTATCAACACTAAAATTTTGGTAACCATTGAAGCTGCACATGTCTAAATGCGACTCTGTGTGTACATAATATATTTAAATATTCCTTCTTTATAATTATGAATGTGTGTGTGGAAAATTTATATGTATGAACAATTTTTTATTAAGGAAAATAAATTATTTTTAGAATGTTATGTAAAATCTATGTAATTTTATGTCCAAATTTGTATTAAAATTTAAAAAATGCCAAAAAATTTTGAGGAATAATTAAAAAATTTTAAAATTATTTTACGTACTTAATTTTGTTAAAATATACCCCAGCTTTATAGTCTTAAGATATTAGATTTTTTTCTGAATAATCTTTTGGATTAGTTTGGATGAATAGGAAAAATGGACCATTACTTTCCACTGGTTTCACAGTGAAACCATAAATTTCTCGAAATTGAAAAAAGCTAATTTTTTTTTCTTAATATATTTATGATCACCTTCATGTCTAATAGTCATTTGTTAATTTTTCAAAGGGAAATGTAACGAACTTTAAAGGAAAACGGTGGGTCTTCAGCGGTACTATGATGGAACACATGACACGCCGGATACGAGTTCGTGACCTTGACTACTAGGCTAGATAGGTCACCGAGCGGTATAAGGAATAACATATTATTTAATGCGCCTCTAACTTCTGATCTCTTTTTTTTTTTTCAGTACAAAATATTTTTCACATTTCGTACCGAATACAGTAGAAAGTCGTTTATCCGAATCAATTGGGACCGGACACCGTTCAAATACGCGATTTTTGGGATAGCCGAAAACCGAATACGATTCATGCAGTATATGAAACCGGACACTATAGGAATATTGAAAATCATCCCATGCGGGAAACGTGCTTGAAGAAAAAGCAAAAAATGTGCAAAATGTCGCAATTTTACCTTAATTGGGGAAAATAATCACTTATTTTTCTTTGTACTATTGCACGCCATCGTTTTTTCGCTGTAAGGTTTCTGATTCTCTTCAGCAGAGTTGAGTAGGACAGCACTCTGATTGTTGTTCGTACCACTCCATAGCTGTCTCTAACGCAGAAAAACGAGTCAGAATTTAATGAACCTTTGCTACTTTCGTTGTTGTTGTCCTCGTCTTTATCCGTTTCATCGACAGAGTCGGATTCTTCTTGCACGGAAGTCACAATCTCGTCATCATTTAGCATTTGAAATTCACAGTCTTCTGCATCGCATGCCATCCATGTTTCTACATCATAAAAATTCAACAAAAGAGCACGCATATACCCCCTCACTTGGAAACAAATTGACCTAATTTTCAGCTCAGATGTTTACCAAAT
The DNA here is from genome assembly GCA_019973975.1 of Trichonephila clavata. Classification (NCBI taxonomy): domain Eukaryota; kingdom Metazoa; phylum Arthropoda; class Arachnida; order Araneae; family Nephilidae; genus Trichonephila; species Trichonephila clavata. The sequence goes on along the minus strand of BMAO01012064.1, from coordinate 492,149 downwards.
CACACTACTGAAATTCCCCAAAAATTCCCGTTTTCCCGTCACTTTTGGCCTCACACGAAACAACTGTTGAGCATTGCACTGTTCGAAAACGTATCCGAACTTTGGTCCGGATATTTGAAGCTCCGGATAATAAACATTCGGATAAACGACGTGCTACTGTAACATATTATTTAATGCACCTCTAACTTCTGATCTCTTTTTTTTTCAGTACAAAATATTTTCCACATTTCGTTCCGAATACTTTAATTTTTATTGGATTTTTACTTTACTTGTTAAAAATTAGAGAAACATATAAATGTAATATTTATAAATTTAAAGGACATATACACTATACAAATTAGATACAACCTGTGTTGTATAATCATATTTAGTAAATGAATATTGGAATATTTTTGTCCCTGAAAATATGTTCAGGGTTATTTAATAATTACGCTGTACTCGAGAGGTCATGTTCGCAAACTCGCGTCCGGCGTTGAAACTGACCGGTCATGGGTTCATGTCCTTGTGAAAATAAGGGTCTATATCATGCAGAAGGACCGATACTCAGGAAATCTGTTGAGGCTTAAAGTCCTTACGGTGGCATTTTGTGGAAATTTGGAGAGTGGAATGCATATTCAGGTGTCGTCCTCATCACTTTAGTGTGGCTCAAAACTTCGAGGTAGGTAAACAATAGCTCTCATGAGTAATAGTGTATCTCTAGTGCTATTTTAGAGCTATTATCTCTAATAATAGCTCTTAGCAGGGCATTAGAGAACTAAATATCAATCAACCTCTTCTTCTTTACGTATTCTAATTGATTTGCATGTATCGTACTTAAGTCTCCAAATTTAACATTTCATGTCTCTTGTAATATAGCTCAAGTCAGTGCTTCTCAAACTTTCAATATTTGCGACCCAATTTTCAATCATAATTTTCCTCGCTTCCCCTTTAAGCAATAACAATATGTTCAATGCCATAATATTGTATTTTGACACTAAAGCTATAATGCGATTTTAATTATAAACCATACAAATAATTAAGATATGTATTAAGTTGCCGGCTGGGTGGCGTAGTTGGTTTGTCAGTGGCCTTCCGCACCCAAGTTTGTGGGTTCGATCCCGGCCGAGCAGGTGAATTACCATGATACAGGAAATCGCTAGCGTCCATGTCGTATGACTATGCAGCATGTGAAAGATCCCCTGAGTGTCCGTTTGGCTTGGGTGCTCTCAGCAAAACTAAATTCCTAAGCAACATTTCTCATCGTCAGAGCTCACGTGCTTTCCTCTGGGGAGGAGACTGGGCGTCAAGATTACTTTCGGCAATTGGTATCGCCTATATGGTGCCACACTAGAAAGTGATACCAGCTCCTGCGGAATGTACAAAGTCTGAAAAGTTAAAAAATGCCAATCCGCAGCCCCATTAGAGAAAAAAGTAAAAAAATTTGTATATAATTTTAAAAATGACAAGCCCTTGGAAATCACTAGTAATTATTAAACTTGTTTTTAACTTAGTATTCATAAATTAATTATCAAATACATTGTGCCCTACTGATACATTTTTAAGTGTATTATATCAGTGTAAACGTGCATTTTATTTTTTCTTATGTCTGAATGTATTTTGTTTTGTTTCCTTTAAGGAATTCTAATTAGTTAAATTTTTGATTTTTCGATATGCTTGCTCCCCCCACGTAGGGTTATCACGCCCTCTAGGGGGGGGGGGCATGCCCAACAATTTGAGAAACGCTGGTTTAAATATATTTTAATTATTAATCATTGTGTCTGTATAATTGCATTTGTGTTCAGTTTTTCATTTTCTTTCATTTTAAATTTCTGTCTTCTTTTTAAAGAAAATCGTTTTATATTCCCCTTTTCAAATTCGTTAAATAAATTCTGGAGCCTTTCATTTCAAGATTCTTATTTCACTCTTTTTTACTACTTACTACCTAGCTGTTTATTTAATTATTCATGGAGATTCCTTACTAAAGAATTTTATAATTAATTAATACTTTAGAATATTTAACTAAACAGAACCCTTTACTTTGTTTACTCAAAATATTTGACTGTTATTTCTATAAATTAAGGTCTTCTATATTATTTTCTATAAATCAAGAAAAAGTCACTTTCAACAGTAACTTTTTATATAAAATCCTTTAGCTTACTCCGATTCGTATTTCAATGCGGTTCAATTATATCTAATTTCTTCTAATCATATTTCATCATAACACTTTAAAAGTATCAAATCCCTGTTTAATATTGTATACATTAAAACATATTTTTTCAATTCCCAATTTAGGTATTTTTGAAAAATAATTGTGGACAGAATAATAGTATAATTCGCTAAAAATTGTGTCAATCGTAGTTTTGCAATTATATAATTGAAATGAAGAAATTATGATATAGGTTGATTGATTGATTGGATATGAACGTCGCCCTGTTCAACTACATGAGGGCTTTTGGTAGCGGACCTCGTAATTTTGAACCAAGGTCAAGTGACGAGGACGACACCTGAGCTGGCACCCTTCTACAAACTACCACACCAACGGGAGGGTATTTGAGCTCTCGACAGCATCACTCCCCTATACGGCGGTCTTTAGTGGTATTGGGCTCGAACTCGTGATACGCTGGCCACGAGTCTGTTACCTTGGGCACTAGGCTACCGCGACCACAATTATGATACAGGTTTCAAACCCTTATCAGTATCTGAACAGACATTTTATGTATAAATATTAGTGAAACTCAAACGCTTTACGAATGTTGACTTACAAAACAACATGATGATGATAGAAAATTGTGAATTGCTAAATCACGTTGTGAATAAATTGTGAATCGTTTGCCTAATGATTATATATATATATATATATATATATATATATATGCAAATATTAAGTGGTTTATACTGTGTAAAAAAATTAAAATAAATTCCATTCACACATTAATAAAATTTTATTCACAATTTAGAACTACCAAAGTAGTCATGTTATAAGTAAAACCCTAAACAGTTTTAAGTGAGTGAGTGAATATTAACGTCCCACTGTTCAGCTACACGAGGGCTTTTGGGGACGGTCCGCGTAATTTTGAACCATGGTCAAGTGACGTGGACGACACCAGAGCTGGAACCCTCTCTCCTAACTACCACATGACACCAACGAGAGGACGTTTGAGCTCTCGACAGATTTAACGTGCATCTCACCTACACGGCGGGTCTTCAGTGGTACTGGGATCGAACTCATGACACGCTAGCCACGATCCGATGCCTAGACCACTTGGCTACCGCGGCCACTAAACAATTTTAAGCAATTTTAAATGAAATAATAATGCATATATATTTTTTCCTTTAAATGACTCTCTATACCATTATGTAAATATTTATTTTAGTTCTACGAAATTTTTTTCATTCATTATGAAGCTATGTTACTAAAAACGACTTTTTATGAGAACAAATTTTCAGTTACATAAATTTTTTAATATTCTTAAAGTATACATAAAAAATCTTTGTTTAATCACTCCAATTGAAAACCTATACCAAATCTTCTTTAATAACAATTAATTGTATTATAATAAATTGTAATCCATTAAAAAAAATTAGAATTGTCAGAAAAAGACCTGATATAAAAAGACTCAGCTAATATTCAAATTTCTTAAGATAATTTTAAACAATAATTTAATAATTAAGTGTAAAATGTTTTCTTTTTCTGCTAATTAATACTTTTTATGTACAAAAATACTCCACGACTTAACTTTAATTTTGTGATTAGAATGAACAAATGCATCCTTTCTGAGAACTATTTCGATGCTATTTCGGGAGATTTTTTCCCCTACTCGTGAGAACTTCGTTTTTATCTAAGGCTCAAAGGGAGAGAGAGAGAGAGAGAGAGAGAACGAGATAAATTGATCTATGTCATTTAAAAAGGTACTATAGAATGAAAAATCATTTGACAGTTGTGTAGATAATCTTAGATTTGACATAACTAAAAAATACTCTACCCTGATCAAAATTTTTTAAAAAGGGGAGGTGCGAAAAAAACTTTCAGGCTAAAGATACTTTGAATAGAGTGAGTGAGTAAATGTTTACGTCACACTGTTCAGCTACTAGCGGGCTTTTGGCGACAGACCTCGCAATTTTCTAGTATAGTCTAGTGACGAGGATGACACCTGAGCTGGCACCCCCCTTCCTAAATACCACACCACACCCACGGGAGGACGTTTGAGCTCTCGACAGATTTAGCGTGCATCTCTCCCCTACATGGCGGGTCTTCAGCGGTACTAGGCTCGAACTCATGACATGCCGGCCACGAGTCTGTGACCTTAATTACCAGGCTACCGCGGCCTAAGATGCTTTGAAAGTGCATTCTCTAGCACAGTGGTCCCCAACCTCCGGGCCGCTGACCGGTACCAGTCCGTGGAGGAAATGGCCCTCAAGGAACAATAATTTATATTCATGTTATTTCCCGTGATGTATTTCTCCCCGGTTTGAGTGACTTTTCATGGAAATAACTTAGTACTCTATATCAAATCAGTTTTTTTTTTCATTTTTGGTGCAACTGTAAATTCTGAAGTCATATTTAAGTATAATTAAATTAAAACTATTAAATCAAAACAATCTAAAATATAAGCAATCAACGTCCCTTCCCCTCATTGGTTCGCGGTAAAATTATCAAACGTGATCTGGTCCGCAGAGATAAAAATGTTGGTGAGTGAGTGAATATTAACGTCCCACTGTTCAGCTACACGAGGCCTTTTGGGAACGGTCCGCGTAATTTTGAACCATGGTCAAGTGACGTGGACGACACCTGAGCTGGCACCCCCTCTCCTAACTGCCACACCACATCAATGGGAGGACGTTTGAGCTCTCGACAGATTTAACGTGCATCTCTCCCCTACACGGTGGGTCTTCAGTGGTACTGGGATCGAACTCATGACACACTAGCCACGATCCGATGCCCAGACCACTTGGCTACCACGGCCACTAAAAAAGTTGGTAAGCACCGCTCTTACACCAATAAATTCCTTGCCTTTCACAAAAATTTACATTCAATGTAAATTTCTCTGCCTAATTTTTTAAAAAATCTCTAAAAAGCCATACTAATAAATAATACTAAGCTTACATGCTGTTACCTATAAAAAGTCACAAGAGTACTGAACCCGCAAGAAACCAACCCATTATTTTACATTAGTAATTAAAAAACCTTTTAATATTCGGCAATGTGTGTGTTAAGTTCTGCAAATTTTCATTCTTAACGACATCAACTCGAACCATTAATAGATAGTTTTCACTAAGACTACTTTAAACTTAGAATAGTTTTTTAATGTTAGATTAATTTTACAAAAAAAAAAAAAATACTTACAACTGCGTTTAGTTCCTTGTATGATTCCGATGTATACTATGATATACCTTTTCTTAATCTGTCTCAACTGATGTAAATTTATTTTGCAAAAATATCACTTGATTTTTTTTAGTCATAGTTTGATTTTCACAATTGCTTTTATGATTATTTTATGTTTGTTTAAAAACTAAGTAATCCAAAAATTTTTGCACAACTTAATTAATTTCAAACACAGGACGAACAGTGTAACTATCAAGTTCCAAGTTTGCTTAAAGGCCTCTAAACTAGTTCGAGAGTTTCTTAAATTTTCCTTCTAATTAAAATTTCCTATTAAAAGCCGTTGGTTTTCCAGAGCATTCATTAAACGTGAGTTGTAGTCAGAGTCTCTTAAATCCCGAAATATTAAATATTCGTCAGAAAATGAGTAACACTGACTCATTATCTTACGTAATTAAATTTGGTGCTTAATAAATAGGCCTTTGTTTCATACAAGGCTTTACATAAAATAAACTCTAAAGAGAGAGCACGCATTGTTCGCCCCCGAAAAATACACTCCACAGTTAGCACAAACCTTATTTCTCGCTTTGTTTGCCTTATAAGTCTAGGGGCGGGTTAAATTCAGTTTCTAAATAAAATTTCCCATTAAAAGATGCTACTTATACAGCACATTCATTAAACTCAAATTCCATTCAGACTGTCCCAGGACAAATTTAACAGGTCTTTCCCGAATCGGCTGGGCACTTTTTTTTCCTGTGCGTCTCCACCCCCTCTTTGCCGGCGCCGTCCCGCTTTTTAGGGGAGCTGGTGAGGGTACAAGCCCCTTTTTCTAAATTGCTTCCATTTTTATACCTTGGTCCTCGATTCACGTGGCTCCTTAAAGAGCAAGCTAGCTGGCCGCGAGATTATTTCGATTTTATGTTGAGTTGCCGGTCGATGTGGGTATTCGAGCTAGATTCTACCTAGACCCTTCCGGATTCTCCGACTTCCCTCCTCTAAGTAGGGGTGTTGGAAAGGTAACTCCGGGCCGCAATGGCGTCTTTTGCGACCGGGGCGGAACCATTAGCTGAGGGTTAGCATGTAGCAATGAAAACAAAATCTCACCCATACTTGAACAGTGAAAGCAAAAGCGCCCCATATGCAAACAATATCGCAGGTGGATTTTGAATGTCACAAGGTAAACCGCCGTACTTGTACAGTAAGTACTCGAGTTATCTCGTTTGAATATTTTATGACATATTAGTCTTGCTCAAACCCTTGCAGCCCAGACATCGAGAATAGATTCAATAGACCCCCTATACCCTGCATATATCATTTCCACCCTCTCCTTTTTGCGCGAGAACCCATCGCTCATTTTCTGCTACGACTACTCTAGTACATAAGCCTAGGCGCCTGCTTTAGCCAAGTACCGATAGTATGCTAATCACAAAGGGAACACACGACCTAAAAATCACAGAAATCGATTAAACGACCTATTTTTGCATCAACAGACCGGAGTAGTTGCAAATTTATGAAAAAAACACATGCATTACGTATGCATTAATTCAATTTCGAAGAGTCCTCGACGTAACAATGCCCCAAAAACTTCCCATGAGATTAATAGGCTTCAGTTACATGCTTTTGCTTCACTACTCACTAATTAAAAACATTCTCATCATTTTATTAAGAGACTTCAAACTCTTTAATAGATTTTAAGGGGAATTTCAACTGAGTGCAAAGAGACAATTTACGAGCACGTGCTTCCCCTTCCTCTAAATTAGCGGAACATTCAGTCAATCAGCTTCCTGAAAAAAAAAGGAGAGACTTAATAAGGAATAAAAACATAATTTGAACACGTACGAAAAATTAGTCCCACACCGTTAACAGATAGAAAGCTTTAACATTTTTATCTATTCATATTTCACCGCCATTTTAAAACTACATCTTGTTTTCTCACCCTACTAGATATATCGGCGAATATAATGCACTGAATTTGTCAGACTAATTCCCTATCAATTAACATGAAAAGGAAGATAGAGAAGGAAGATAGCTGAAAATTAGACTCCAGATGCAAGTGGATATCTATTTAGAACATCTGAAGAAAAGAAGATATATCTCGCCTCTTTATTCATATTTCGGCAAGTTGTAGGACTGCATTCAGACTAGAATTATCAGCAATAAGTAGAGAATAAATTCCCTGCTTATTTCAAGCAAAAGGAAAGTATTGTGAACAGTTGATTAAAACTTAATGTTCTCTGACATTTCTTCGTTATATTTTTCATTCAAAAACATTAGTGTGCATTATCACACTTACTTTTATTTAATATGAGTTTATTTACTTACACAAAATTTTTTATTTTACAAGAACTCAACATTTAATAAATCATTCACCTCATATATACATCGTTTCATTTGTTACACAAGAACATTAGACATTTTCTGTTTAACATATTATACATCAAAAAGACTAATTCTTCAGTAAAAACATTCGTTCAAGCTAAAAACACGCCATTTATCTCTCTAAGAAATATTCTAAAACAATAACTAAACAGCTTAAACGATTTTAAATTTTCAGTTTGAGAAAAATAGATCAGTGTTAAAGCTGATTTTCTTTTTTTTAAAATATTAGTAGAGAGTATACTTTCATTCCGGAGAATTCATGGTCTTAATTTCTTTTAAAAAAATATTTCTTAAGGATTTAACTCACAGATAAGGTAATATTATTTTCTTCTGAGCTTTTACAGTTAAAAATCCATTGATTTTACTCATGGCCACAGATGAAAATATCTAGTCAGTGAAAGAATAGAAAATTTTCCAGTTGTTTATCGTAAATTATTTCAAAAGTATTTTTAAAAAAATTATAAACTATTTACTACAACAGAAAATAAACACGAAAGTTAACGGTAATACAGCATTAAGCTTTTTCTAGCAATTTTAGTGCAAATAACAACATTCCAGACTTAAATACTTTTGCGATATTCTTAGAGATTTTAAAATTTACTCTACTTCTGGCACACGTTCTGGCACACCATTTATAAATCAACAATAAAATAATGAACACTAAGGGCATAATGAACATGAAATGTAATTGCTTATAATTTTACACCTAGAAAAAAAACTACTTTGGCATACCACTTAGAAAATAAAAATTTCGCTTCGCAATTTTCGCTGACCATGGTTCAAAATTATGAGGTCCGTCGCCAACAACCCTCGTGTTGCCTTACAGTGCGACGCTCACTCACTCGTAATTTACGCAAAGTACACTTGTTTGTAACAAAACAGAAATTTTTTAATTTTATTTTAATTTACAATCAAATCTCCATATAAGAGTTCATTTCTATTAAGTTCCTAATGAAAAAGAATAAGAGACAATGTTAATATATAAAAATGGAAGACATACAAATAAAGAAGACAAGCAATATTTAAATATCAACAATCTAGACTTTATACAACATTCTGCAGTGTGAGCTAACCATTTCAAGTACACAATTTTTACCTTATTTTTCCCATCGTAAAGTTAAATTTATATTTACTGTCCTGAGACTAAACCTCCACTTAATATGAACAATTATCCCAGAAACATGTAACTTCGATAACGTAATACACTTACAAATTAATAATTCATTAAAATGTCTTTTATCGAACAAAATGTACACGAAGTTGGCTAAAGTTCATCAATCGGTTAAATCAAACATAATGTCAATCTTCAGAAATACAAGCAGAATATAAATTGGAAATAATTCATTATTTAAAGAAAACCAATACCAAAGCTTCAAGAAAACGGATGCAAAACGTTATGTTTTATTGATTGGATATTTCTGTTTCAATAGCCAACACAGTTTTGCTCTATATACATTTCTAGTCTGTGACCTCATAGGCTGACAACTGACATATTGGTAATCCATACATGTTTAGACGTTAGTAACGATAATTTTCCTTCAGTAGTCTCTGTTTACAGAGATTCCACAGACTGGAAAATATTAAGAGGTATGTACCGCTGGTTTTCCTAAACAGTGCTTCTAAATATTTAATAATAATGAAACGTATGATAAGTATATCAGGGACCTTAATATATTTATCAAACATTAATATTTTATGTAACTTTTCTTCAAAATTAATTTTTCTTTTCAATCGTGATTTCGTTCTGTATATGATTTTTCAGGCAAGATTTAACCCAACTCCTACAATCGCATTCATAAAGACGAATTCATTTTCATTTTAGTACACGATTTTCTAAACAATTACCTATGCCAATTTGAGACACAAGTGACAAAATTTTACTTATGTTAAGGTTAAATAGTAGGAAAATAACGGATAAACAAAAATCTTAAGCATAATTAAGTTTCCATAAGTACATTACCATTTTCAGTTAAAAAATAAAACAGCCTAACTTTTTGTATAAATGGCTGTGATATATACACTTTCATACACGTGCAAATAAGATAAATTTTAATATTTATATTTGTTCTTATTCTGTATTTATACTTCTTTTGAAAACATGTTCTGTTATCAGGAACTGGGAAAACTTTTTGTATTTTAATTTTTCGCATGGCATTTAATCAACGTTTTTTAATTCAGTTTCTCAAATTATTTCATTGCTTTTCCAAATCCTTACTAATTTCTATTCCTCATTTTTCACTCAACATCCAATAACAAAAAATAACATTGCAAAACTAACAGATACATTACAAAATACATTGCAAAAGCTCTGTTTCAAAGTTATATGGAGGTGTTTTCTTTGCAAAAAATATAGTGAGTTTATGTTTTCATAGCTTTGAGAGAGCACATTTTGAGGTTAGCTGCTTAAACTTTTAGTTGATTAAGGTAGAACGTATTTATAAAGAGGATTCATAAATTTAATTTATTTTCGCAATTGTGACTTACTACAGTTACGTGAAAGAAAATAATTGTATCAAATTTATCAAAACAATTCAAATAATAATGAAAATATTACTTCAATTTTATATTTGACTTAATATTGCATATACATGAAACTTTCATTTTTGATAAATTTTACATATCTGGAAAATAAGCTTGAGTTCTTAACAGAATATAATGTTCTTCATTTTTTCACTACTTTTCAGAGATACAAAAAAAGAAGGAAATAGAACAAAAGTGTTGGAACTATTATCATCACGTTTCATTTTTTCATTTACATATTTGTCCGCTATATATAGCTTAGAGATCATGGTCATGAATCATGGTCATCATGGTCTCAGAATACTTGTAATGTAGAATGGCTGATACACTTTAAATCTGGTATAGTTGGTGGGGTGTTTAAGTTAGGAGATTGGGATGTCAGCTAAGATATCGTTTTCATCACTTGATCACGGTTCAGAGTTACGAGGTATGTCTCCAAGTCTGCCAAAGAATAAACACAACTTATAAAAAATATTGAAGGTTTCTGGGGAAAACAACAACACTCTTTGAAGATACACAAGGGCCATTGGCGATAGAAAACAACAATAAATGAATACTGATATGTCGTTGAGCAGGCGAAAAGTAGCCGAAATCAGCTGCGAAAGGCAACTAACGATGTTAGATACCCTGTTATCCTGTGATCAGACACAATAAGGTGACTAATTCACGTGACATTCTGAATGCTGCAAATCAATAACAATAACAAACCAGAGGCATCGTTTATAGAGCAGGCATTAACACGAATACTAATCATCTTATAAAGAAATGTCACGTCCCTTTATCGATAAGAGTCGTTTCTGTTGGAAAAATGATTATCAGAGTCAATTGATAGGCTGAGAGGTAGAGACAGGCTTTCCTCCCAATAACACCAAGGAGAGATATCGATGAAGCTGTTTTGGTATGTTTGTGGGAGTGAGGGAGAGATAGAGCTCAACATTTTCAACAGAGATTCTTTTACAAGAAATAGTTAGAGTGGAGTTTTCCCCTCCCTCGTACGTCTGTGCCCCACACTTTATGTTTATTAAGGACAACGCTCAGCCACACATGTCCCACGCTAGTCAAGAACTTCTAAATAGTAATAATATTCTTTAAAGGGATTGGCCACCGTCCTTCTCTGATTTAAATCCAATTGAACATGTGGGATGATATGGGTGACAGATGCATGATCGTAACTTCCGAAGAACACCATATCCCTGATACAGATCCTTATTAAAAAATAGGAATTCTTAATTCACGAACTGGTTTATAATTTGGTATTGAGTATGAATAGACAATGCCAAGAAACCATTTTAATTAGGGGAAGTTATATATTTTATTAAGGAACTTACACTCCTGCTACGTCTTGCTGTAAGGGACAAATGTCGATCTTTAGTCGTCTCGGCTTTTTAATTAATTTTCTCAAAACTTTTCTATAGGGATCTATAGTCTCATTTAGCTATCTCTGTAAGTTGTTTACAACAAGCTGGGTTGTTTACAACAACATTCTGAATTTGAGACTTCTCATTCCATTTTCCAAATAGCAGGAGTTTTTGCTTTCATCTTTCACCGAACGTTTCAAAAACAGTACAAAATTCTAGGAAGTGTGTTGATGAATTAAGCACAGAAACGCTGGCATGTGTTGATTTTTATAGTGTCCCTCTAAACGCAACCCACACGTACGCACATGCTTTCATAATTGCCAGTAATAATTTGCAAAAAACATAAATAATTTACTTTTTCTTCGGAATTTTTCTAGAAATTCGGTTAAACATGTAAGTTAAACTAATTATGAACATCAGTGGGAAAAAATTTCTTAATTACGTCTTCAGTTTTATTAACTGCACATAGAAATTATATTTAGGTGAATTATCAACAATGATAATCTGAGACATATGAAATTAAACTTTTCACCTATATATAGCTTAAAATATAAATACAATGTTTGCCTTTATAAGTAATCTATTAATGGCTAACTTATCAATTCATCAGAAAATAAGCACCGTAATATTTTTCAATACTTAATGATGACAATTATTGATCACATCCATCAGTATTGTGGTTCAAGCAATAAATTTCCAATTTTTAAGGATAAAATAATTGATAGATTTAAAAAAGTTTTCTCTATGTGAATATAAAAATAGAAAAAGAGCACAAAATGTGTTTTCTTAAATGGTGTATGGTTTGCTTTTCCTCAAAAGAAATTCAATAAATGTCACATGATTTAGAAGAAAAAAAAAAGAATGCAAAAATTCTTAAAACGAATTCAATCAGTCCCATGTAATTCTTATTGTGAAATGAAACATCAAAAAAGGAAAATTATGGAGGGGAAATTGTTTTCTGAAATAAACTCAAAGATAGGATCTAAGGGAAAAACATTTTTAGCTTATAGTTAAGGAAGTTGTTAGAGATAAAGTCTCAAATCTCCTTTTAGATAAGTAATAGGTACAACTAAAGTACTTTTCCAAAAAGCAGCAACTGTAAAAGAGATATAATATGAGAACACAATGATTAGTTTCGAAATTTCTTTTGAGACAGTCTAAAAAACTCAACTGGACAAAAGGAATATAAAGTTACGTTGTTATATTAGACTTCAACTAAAGTTTTTGCTCAATTATTTTACCGAAGAAGTTGCTGAAAGGCGGTTCAATGGTTCTTAATGGTGGTTCGTTGAGAGGTAATTTAAAAATATTGTTAGCTTCTTAAGTTTCTTAACTAATGGTTTTTGGGAAATTTATGGTCTTCTAGGTATTAATAAGATACATAATATTTTCTTGCACTCAGATTTTTCTTCAATAAAAAAATTATTTCAAATCACAATACATTGCATATAATCAAAAACAAGTAATAAATAATAATTTCGCGATATTTATCGCTTCTATGTGAACGAAAATATTGCCTCTCTTTCTCTTACATTATTCTTACAATAACGATCTAATTTTTGTGCAAGAAATGAGCTATATATGTTCAGAATTATTTCAATTATAACTCTACATAATAATATGCCATGAAATTCCAGTAGCTGTTTCAAATACAAAGCTATGATATTTTTGAATTATATTGATTAACTACCTACGATAAATTGTTTTAGAAAAGTACAAAACTTTTATCAATCTATTTAAGAAAATACTTTATGGGAATCAGCTACAATTCACAACTAATTATAAAAGGTGATCACATACGTTGTATGCTACATTTTTTATTTTATGAATTGTTTCTAAATAGAAAATAGTAATCTTAAATAAAGCTTTAGAACAAAACTTTAGTAATTATTTGCAACACATGAGGGAGTAAAATTGACTATGTTCATTTAAACGCGAAATCAAAAGCACAGCAATTAAAATAGCACCAATTTCGAAAAATCCTTTACGATAATATTTTTCTACTAACTTTAGCAAAGAACTTTATCGAAAATAGGTTTTGACGATTGAAATGGACAATTATTTTCGATCACTTTATTAATATGATGTTAACCAAGCAAGTATTTAAATTCACAAGAGCTTCCTTAAACTATACCTCGTTTCATTTATTGCAGGATGAAGCCTCGTTAGTTGGTAATGAAGTTGTGATGGCATTGATAAGCTCGGGAATGGTAATTTCTTGTGTTATAAAAGAAGGTTGAATGGAATAGCGTTGCAAAATATAATTGACGTTAGTAACGGCTGCATGTGATTTTCGAAGAATTTTAAGAATGCATTTCCGTATAATGATATATATATATATATATATATATATCATTCGTTTAGTTTAAAGTTTTGTTCGTGAGACAGGAGAGAGAGAATTCACGCAGAATTAAATTAATTGAATTGCTGGTGGTCCGTTTATTTGAACTTTTGGAATTGTTCTGATTGTGTGTTTAGTCATAAAATCACACACACATATATATATATATATATATATATATATATATAGTTTTGTGGAGGATAAGACATATGAGTGCACATTGAGTTATGATTATGATTCTGTTATAAATTAAATTTCCAAAATTGCATTTTCCGTACACATTTTGATGAACTGTGCAGCTTAATAATGGTAGAAGTTAAATATCCATTACTAAAAAGTGTCATACTTGTCTAATGAATTATAATTTCTGATTAAGTTAGAAAAAAGAGTAAACTTATTGGGCCCACCCAAAGGATACTGAAAAGGGACCTGCTTAACATAATTGTTAAATTTATTGAATTAATGATGAATAAGAGTATTTGATATTTTGGGACACTGTGTCTATGAATGATCATACAAGGTTTAATTAGGACATTGGTACAAAAAAAAAAGCTATTATAAAATATGTTTTCCTATTTTGCTTGCATTGATAAGGACAAAACATCGTCATCTATTTTATATGCACAATGAAGTAGCAAGTTGATGCTATGTTTATTAAAGCAAAAAAAATTATTTACAAAATTATCTTACATTAAATTTATTGTTATCTTGAGAATCAACGACACTTCTTATTAATCAAAAGCACAATAAAAATTACACTATTCCTTCCTTCTATAAAAGTTATAATTACAATTCCTTAGGCAAATTACTCAATACCAAATATCCCACTCTAGATGCTGCAAAAATAACTCTAGATTCGAACTAGGAAAGTAAAAAAAAAAAATAGACACAATACACACCACTTTTAGTTCGACGCTGACGGTTAATGGAGGGTGTGGTGGTGAACAAGAAAGATGTTTTCGTAAAGGTTAATGGATCTCTGAATAGCTGTGTGTAAGAATATCATGTACAACTTTTATTTGACTGTAGATTTATTTCAGTTAATAGTGACCTAGTTTTTGACCTTGATAAACTTTTTATCTTAAGATTTACAACAAAAAAAAAGTGTTGAAGTATTTTTTAAGCTCTCACCATCACTGTTTTCTTTAATTCTGGCAAATTTAATTATAACATATTTTTTTTAATATTTCTGTCATACAGATATATTGGTTTGTTTCCATATTGCACTCGCAAATTCATACACTCAAAACTTAGTGTGCATTCCCAATTTTTAATAGTTATTTCTATCTTCATTTTGTACATACTTTGTTCAGCATCCTCTGCCTTTTATGCCTTCAGTGGGTTAGGTATCAAACTTGCTTGGGAACTAAACACTGAGGGCTTTCTTCTGACCTTCTAATCGGAATATTTGCTCAAGCACCTCAGTGCCCGAAGTCACGATAACTGAGATGGGCTCAGTCAGCCTTGGCTCTCATGGGCTATTTCGCCACTGAGTTTAGTTTAGTTTGTTCAGAATCAGGAATATTTTTCATTTTATTTTATTTTGCCAAAACATAGTTATGATATTGGTTATATAATATTAAAACATATTCCTGACAAAAGTTGACTTTCAAGCAGGTTCATGTGACAGTAGTTAATTCTTAAGCACCTCACATGTATTAATTCGGAACAAAAGCAATATTCTATCTGGCAAGAGCACGAAATTAATCAGAACTAGACGGTAAAAACTTAACCATGATATTTATTATAACTAAATCCATCGAAAGGTAATCCGAAAATTCATTACGTACTTACATCCGAGTATAAATATTAAGTCTCCTCGAAATGTCTCCAGTTTTTCCAAAAACATTTTTAGCAGGGAAATAGAGAAACCATCAAAAAGGAAAGCAGTCTATATCTTGTATAGCTCTTAATAATCCCCACTTTTCAATTTTCAAAGAATCAGTAGTACACCGTCATGTAAAAATTAAGAATTTAGCTGAGAAATCAGTTAATAAGCGAAAGGTTCAGTCCCTGATGCCCACTATTGTAACGCATTCTACTACCTCGAGGGTTTTTTGGGTATGTTATGGGTCATCATTTCCTCTTTAAGGACTGAAATTCAAGCTACACCTCATCATGCAGAAGTGGTAAGACGCTAGAAACGATTCCGGAGCTGGTATATTGGAACGACAGCACAAACGGGAAGCAATAAATAAACAAATCGTTGACAACCGTGTATTCAACACGGATATAAATCCGTCCAACTGCACTCGAAACTAAGATTCAAATAAAGTATTTTTTCATCCATTAAATTTATATTTAGAAATTTTGTTTATTTTTCCCACATCCTAATTTTTTGGGGATATTAATGTGGGTTTGGAACACTTTTACACTTTGATACATTATAAAAATTTGATACATCATAATTTTCTTGCCCAAAATGTTAAAGAAAAAACCATTTCTTATTGCATATTTCTAATTAAAAAAATTAGACAATGGAAGAATTTTATTTTAATTTTCAATTTTAAAGTTTTTACGCTAAATTTTATTTTATAATTGTGGAACACAAAAAACTCCTAAGTATACACATGTCCATAACTCAAAGATAATGAAGTTCAGGCAAAGAAAGAGACAGAAGCAAAACAAATTTGACTTATTTGTAAAGTCTGTTTATTAAACAAAAGGTAAAGAGCAAAAAAGATGCTATATGTTTGACATAATAAAAATTGCGATTTTTACTCCCTGGAGCAAATTTCAAAAAAGAACCTATTTACAAAAAACAGTATAACATGGTTAGTATGATGGTTAATACGGAGTATGTCTCCCGGACGATGCAATACAGGCCCTACAACGCCTACGCATGCTGAGTATCAAATTATCAATCTGATCTTGGGGAATATTACACCACTCATCAAGCAATTCCCTCCGAAGTTCCGGTAGACAGGTGGGAGGGGGTTAAAGGGCTGCAATTCGTCGGCCAAGCATATCACACACATGCTCTATTGGATTCAAGTCCGGTGAGTATGCTGGCCAATCCATACGGGTGATATCCTCCGATTGAAGGCATTCGTCTACAGTGTTTGCACGGTGAGGACGGGCGTTGTCATCCATAAACAGAAATTCAGCACCCATGGTGCCCCGAAACAAACGTACATGTTGTTCCAGAACGACATCCCGATAGATGTGGCCATTCATCGTTACATTCTGAACATACAGGTCAGTTCTGGAACCAAGAATAATTCCTCCCCAAACGAGCCATCCTGCACCACCGTAACGGTGCCGTTTAATGGTGTTCTCTTGGTGGTAACGGGTACCTGGCGCTCTCCATATGAAAGTCCGGAGAGAATCAGACTGCAAACTAAACCTGGACTCGTAGGAAAACATCACACAAGACCACTGTTGCGGTGTCCACAATGCATGCTCTCTATTCCAGGTTAATCGTAGGCGACAGTGAGTTGCGGTAAGGGGAACACATCTGACAGGCTTACGAGCATATAGACCAATATGCCCTAAGCGTCTGTACACGGTCTGCCTTGAAACTGTCATACCGGTAGCTGAAGAGAGCTGACGAGACAGGTCTGATGCTGTGCTCCTTCTGTTTCTTTTGGCAGTAACTGCCAAATACCGGTACTCATTCGGCGTTGTAACTCGGGGGCGAATTGTGCTTTAACATCTACTAACATTACCATCATCTTGGAATCGTTGCCAAAGCCTGGAGATGACACTCTGGGCGATTTCAAGTTCCTCGTTTTTTTCCATCTGGGTACGTCCACATTCCAGTCGTCGGATAATTCTACCACGTAAAAAATCATAGAAATGCTTCCTTTGTGCCATTACTATGTGGTTATTGCACTGAAAGGCTTTTAAAGCGCTTGTGAAAAATTTTACTTCTCTGCCACCATTCCTTATATACCCCTCTCTTACACTCTCGTCATTGTGACGTACTAACCACGCCATCTGGTGG
This sequence comes from Trichonephila clavata, assembly GCA_019973975.1. NCBI lineage: Eukaryota > Metazoa > Arthropoda > Arachnida > Araneae > Nephilidae > Trichonephila > Trichonephila clavata. The sequence goes on along the minus strand of BMAO01012064.1, from coordinate 474,306 downwards.
TTTCCTGTAATTTGCATATTCTTCTTCAAGATGTGTGTGATAATTCTACAAGTGAAATTTTTATTTTAGAGTTCAATTTCTGTGTGATTCTGAATTATCCTTAATTTATGGACATGAGTGTATTTTCTTTTTATAAGTACACTGCATACTATGAAGAATTTTTCATACATCTTAAAAAAACTTTTCTCGTACTAACAAAATTTTTGCTTACAAACTGTTTGTGCGCATTTATATATGCACACAAACAGCTTGAAGCATGGTGTATTACTAAATCTTACATTGCACAATGGGTACAGAGATAATATCGGCATTCTGGGATTATCTTTTCATTTTCGTTTCTTCCCAAGCAACAAATTGCACATTATCTTGACAATCCCTGTTCTTTATGGAATGTTTTCAAGAATCTAAATTCCTGCCTTCACCACAGAGAAAATCCCGAATGAGAAGTATTTCAGTGCCATGGACAAACTATATCTCTTAAAACACTAACACTAATAATATCACTATAAGAATTAAAAATATGTGCAAATTAAAAATAGAAGGAAGGAAATATCAGTGCCCGTACAGCGTAGTGTAAACAGTTTGTGGTCAGCTTTTCGTAGTCCAAACGCTGTACGGGCAAACCTGTCAAGAGGTTAAATTTCTATCAAATTTTTTTTTTCTTTCTCCTATATCCTAATTTTTGGGGGATATTAATGTTCATTTGGAACACTTTTGAACTACGTTACATTCGAAAACATTGCATTACATTACATCTTAAATTTTTACCCTCTATCGAATAACCTCGTAATATTTCCAACTGGAGCCAGACTCTACATAACACTATATGCTATGCTCTTGTTACATAATTAGGTTCAGAGACAGCCTATTTAACAGACACACGTTTGATTTATTATTAATATTTGAAATACATGGCGTGAAAACTCGAATTACTTGATTATTACAAAGCTTAAATGTCTCGAATCAAATTCTGACATTACACACCGACAAAGTAAAGTGCTTTATTAATTTGTGGAGTAACAATTGAGTTTATATTAAATACCTTTAATAAGTAACTATTGTTTTTATACGTTTGTCGAATATTTGTTACAATTTTTATTTAAATTAACAACATCATGTGTGTTCAAAATTACTGTTTAGTTTGATTATTAGATAGTCAGCAAGGATGATTGACATAAAATAAAAGTAAGGATAAAATTTATAAAGATAAAAAGGTTAATTATGAGAGCCAATTTCTAATCTAAAACTATGGAAGTTATGCTATTTTTTTCCATCTTTAGTCCTATTTTTAAAAATAATGTACTTTCAAATTGAATTTTTATTAGTTTGAAACCAATCTACAAATTAAAAATTACTCCACCAACCACTACAATGGCAAATTGCATGCCAAATAAAGCTCAGTTACATTGCGGCTATCACAATTCATTCAATTGAGAAAACTTAATAAAATTGCCCATATTTATTTTCCTTCAGGCTCTTACATACCTCTGAAGTTGACTCAAACACTTAAAGCAAACAAAAACTAATAAACGGTTTCTGCGAGAAGAGAGAAAAGTTATTAAATTTACCATCCCGCTTTGTCACCTTATTAACCTGCTGTCTTTTCTCTCATAATTAAAACAAAGAATGTCTCTTATATGTAGGAAAGGAATATGTATTTGTAAACTTATCATGACGTAACATGAAGCTGGGAGCTCCACGATTGCAGACGTTTAAAGCTAAGGCTGTACATTAATTTATTGATTCTTTTCATATCCCAAGGCGGTTGAAGTCTCGTAATTAGTCTCTTTCGGAAAAGATAAAAACAGAAAAAACTTTGGCCAGACATTGAAGTTTAAATCGCATACATTTGTTTTAAGGAATGGTATGAAGTTCTATATATAAATGATCTTATTCACTCTAAAGTAAGCTTCTGTGTGAGTTGTAAAATTGTGAATGTAACACAGATATTAAGACTATTTAAAAGCTATCTAGAGTTGGTACAGGAATTCCATACATTTGAATTATCTTGAGTGTTATTATGGGAATTACTGATACTATAAATCATCACATGCAAAAAAATTTAAAATGTCCTCTCATTTTTTTAGTTTTAAGATTAAAACAAATCTAAGTCATTTAAGGATATTGAATATCGAGCTATACTTTCTAAGGCTAGTTTTGCAGAATATCGTAGTAGATATAAAAATATTGTAGCGTTTAGTGCTGTAGGTAACGAAAATCTAGGAACACACACACACACACACACTATATTTTGGGAAGACTCAGTATTTATATATTAATTCTATGCGTTTAGTCATATATTAATCGCAATTTTTTTCACAGTCGTAAAGTAATTGTTTTTTCAGTGTTTTGTCAATAGCCATTATTTTAGTAGAGCGTTGTATTCGGAATGATTCTAATAAGTCTGTTAATAAATATCCTTTTAAAATTTCTTCTATTTAATAGATAAATAGTCAAAAGCTGATAAAGATGTTTACATAAACTATGGTTTCGAAAAACGTTAAGTAAAATTTAGAAAGCTGTTAGCGGTAACACACATGTGAGAGTGTAAACATAAAATACACAAAAGTGAATAATTGTATAGCTCCTACAAAAATAGGAATAGAATACTTCTCTTATAAAGAATTTCGTAAAAGAAATATATCTAGCACGGTTGATAAAGTCTTAAATGGTTTTTGGATGTAATCCAAAGACATTCGAAATATAAAAAAAGGAAATAAAATGTGAAATAATTCTTAATTATTCAAACTTAACGATTCAAGTGTTTTCAAGAAAAGAGAGATACAGCTAGCTTGAGAAGATACACTTCATAGCAGACATTTGAATTAAGGATAAAAAAAGAACCAGGAGAAACAACAAAAAAGAATAAAGTGTTTGGGGGAAGAATTTAGGTGGATACTAAAAATGGGTCAAGGGAAATTTCTGGCAAATTGGGAAGTGAGTAACGCGCGGAGGTTTGAAGGATCTCGAAGAAGAATGAGATTAGCTGGGTAATCAAGTTTACAATCGATCAGAAGTATTCTTACAAATAGTGTTGCCTCTCTATGGACTCTTTAACGATCATTGCATTTACTTCTTAAGTCCCTCGTGATTTTAAAGAGTTCAGTAGTTGAGTGAAAATATGCATACATGTTGTTAAAAGCTTATTTCATAATGGAGTTAATAAATCTTTAATAGCCATTGTAAAATAAAGAAAAGAATTTCCTTATATTTATTTAAAGATGCCCAACCTCAAATTGGTATTTTACACACACACACATATATATATATATATGTATGTAGTTAATATTCTCTGCTTTAGAGACATGATTCATTATAACATTATAGCTGTGGCATACAAAAACCGAAATTGGAATATAAACCAGATATTAGAATTTAGAAAAAATAATACAATTTAAAAAATATATACCGTATTTACTCGAATCTAAGCCGCACTATTTTTCGAGTGTTAAGGGGACATTGTACGATTTCCACAAAATTTTTTAATTTAATGATATTCATAATTTTTTGGTTGCCTCCAATGTGTATGTATGATGTAAAACAGATTTTGTGCTTAAAATTTCATAAAAAGCTAACCATTTAAGGTTTTAAGGGAAAAACTTGAAATTTAGGAAGTGATTTTAAAATGCTACACCCCCTTCAAAAATTAATGTACATAAATGAAATTCGATTTGCACGTACGTCAAACTATGTTTAAAAAGATTGCATGGGTTTTGAGATAACATGATTGATATTTGTACAATACTTCTTTTAATGGATGCTTTTTGGAAATTCCATAAAAATGTGTAAATTCTAAATTCAATTACTTTTTAAAAAATAAGCATTGCTTTGATTTAAAAATGCATGCCAACTTTTGTTACATGTACTATTAGCAATAGGTAAAAAAATTTCCAAGCATTAGGCACAATAAAAAAAAAGACCTTGGCATTTTAAATGAAGACAAACTAGCTATTTTATCTTTCTCCGAGATAAGTAAGTTTAAAGTTTTGATTTGCCATTGGGATGTGAATAAAAACAAACGTAAAAGTTATAACAACTCTGCTTTTTTTTTAAATTTACAGCTTTCAAATTTTATGAGAGTACAGAAAAGTATATAAAAAATAATTTAGGCTAAGAAAATTAGATTTGATTTTTTGACCGATTTTTGTCAATTGAATCGTACTGTGTCCCTTTAAAGCTACTGAAAATCGGATACGGTTTACATTCGATTGCAAACACATTTGGATGTATTGGGAAAATTGAGTTTCAACCCCTTCCAAAAGGAAAAGTGTAACTCCCCGCTCATTCAGGCCACTTGCATGCCGCAGTTTATCTTCAATATTCAGTGTACCCTAAATATCATTGTCTGCTGATGTGTAGGATTTTTTTTGTACGCGCTTTCATTAATCACCTAAACACATCAAAGACACCGGTAATAGCTTCAAGACGAGTTCACTAGGATGCAAGTTTGAAAAGGGAAACAATTTTATATAAAGAAAAAAAGGAAACGAAGCCGTGGGGCAACTGAAAATTGACACGGATAAAATAAATATACGTTGATGGCTTGAACAAAATGATATAATTTTTCTTGTAAATGTTCAACAGTCTTTAATAATTCTTTTACATTCCTCTATAACACATTCAAATCGGATGTGGTGTCCCGTGCATCGGATTGCACGGAACACAACACCATGGGGAAACTTGGTGACGCCTGCATCAACTCTGAAGTGAGCTGTGGCAATGGGAGTGAGGAATCATTTTACTAACATGATACGAACGGTTAGAATAATTAAAGGTTCATGTTTGTGAAGGGCACATGTGCTGCAGCACTTGCCGCCGTCATGGCACGTGACTTAACGCGCTTTACAGGGATGCATACTGAAACCCCCAGAGACAAAACGGACGGGGGATAGAGAGGAGAGCGAGAGAGCCAGGCAAAGAAACCACAAGTATCTAACCGACGAACTTTAGCCGCCTGGCAACTCGCCTTTAGTTTAGTATTTGTATAATTGTGTAGTCCCCATTCTTTGTTACTGTTAGGATAAACAGTTTGTTAGCTCTTAGTCTTTACTAGCTAACGAACTACACCCCAAACACAACATGTATGTACTTGAAAGTTTTTAATATCGGTAACATAAATTAATTACTAACTTATTATTTCTCATTAATTTTTTTAAATTTCTTAAGCATCGTATATCGATGAACCTTTTACACAATTTTTATTTTTCCTCAAAAACGTGAAGAGAATTGGGGGTGTTGCTTAGAATCGATGACAAAATTTTTTCACAAAAATATGTTGAAAATTTGGGGTGCGGCGTAGAATCGATGTTCGAGTAAATACGGTATATAAATGCTGCAGTATTATAAACATTTCTTAGGACAGCTGTTATATATAAAATAATTTATATAGAGAGTTGGACTTCTATTTAACGAAGTCGCTAAATACCGAAAAAAGTTCGCTATATAGAAAATTTGTTTTATAGAGGTTAATCTTTCAATATAACCTACAAACCAATAAAACAAACTTTTAATTCCTAAACACTACATATTAAAAAAAGTATTTATTCACACATTTTTGTAAATTAATATTTATTTTTTTATATATCTTACCCATAAAAAGAGTACTAGGAGAACAAGAAAAAAGAATGCCGAGGAATGTACTGTATTTTCAACATTAAGAAAATAATTTTATATTAAAAGTAATGAATTTTAGAGACATTTTCTAATTTAAAGCATACAAGTAATTTTGAACATAAGTCATTTTATAACTAGAAACTCTAGGCATACATTACCACAAGCGTCCTTAAATTTGATTGCTCATAAAATTTGTTAATTTCCTTAAAAAAAGGCTTTGTTTTATAATACACCTCATATATCTTTGCAATTCACCAAAAATCCCTCCAGGCGAGTTTTTCCGTGTCTTTTCTAAAAATTTTCTAACCATCCATTGTAACCTAGAAATGGGTCGTATTCCAATGCCTTCGCAAATTGAAGAGCTTGCTCTATTACGCAAGGTCCAGAGATTGGAACATTTTTATATCGCATTGTGTGTATCCACTTCAAAACTGCCTCGTCATCATCTTCCTTGACACTTGTTCTTAAGCGTTTCAAACTAGAATTCCATGAATCATAATTTTGTAACTTATCTCGATTTTTTATAATAGTTGATAATCTGTTTGGGGGAATGCCGAATTTCAAAGCAATATCCTTTATACATTAAAAATACTGAGAAGAAAAATTAAATCACGAGAAAAAAGTTCGTTACACAGAAAGTGCACTTCGCTATTGTGAGGTTAGTTTACGAAGAAAATCGTGAAACGTTCTTGGTTCCAGGAGAAAAGTTCGCTATATAGAAAAATTCGCAATATAGAGGTTCGACTGTACACACACACATATATGTATATATAGTAGCATAAAATGAAAAAATGCATAGTATAATAAAATGACAATACTAAGTTATACCACTAACAAAGCTAGAAGATATGTACCAGATTTCAAGAAACATAACTATAAAAAATGATGGAAAAGTATATTGTACAAGAATTAAATAAGAATATGTATAGAGCAGGGAACAGAGTTAGAACTTTAAAATGTAAGAAACCAAAAGAGTCAATGAACTAAAATGGAGACCTATAATGATTTCTAAAGCTGTTGCTGAATTAGGACCAGCAAAACTAGGGTTAAGTATACTTTACGGATACAACCTTCCCCGTACAGACAAAATTTTCGACATAACAACAAAACAGAGTCATATTGAAAAGTTAGGCCTAAAACTAAACACGTGCAATTTGCAACAGACAGAAAAATAAAATTAAATTAAAATAAATTATGAAAGGAATTGATTCTTATAAAGAGATGAACATATATATATATATAACTATGTCTTGTTACTGTTTTTTCCCTGATTTTCATAGAAGGTCAAGGGTATTAAACTCAGAGGCTAACTATAGCCAAGCAAACAATGTTTAACTTCTGGTGGGCCACAAAATAGTCAATATTCATAGAAACGTAGGTTTATTTTGAATAATACATTATAATAAACATGAATAAAAGAAGAAGAAAAATTTAATGTTTATATGGTTTGACATTTGACATCTCTTCTGTATCTTTCCTATTTCAGGATAATTTTTTTGAATTTTATTTTATATTATTGTGTGCTGATATATTGGCCGGGCCGCAAAAATGCTCATTGTGGGCTCATTGACACCCCTGAGATAGATTATATATATATATATATATATATATATAATGATGCGATTAAATTGAAATTTTAATCTCAGTTGATAAGAATTTAATGAAAAAGAATTCTTTTAATCGTGTTTAACTAGAATGTTCATTAATCGCGTTGAATTAATTTCATTTTGAATTAAAATTTTCGAACGATTCTAATTTTATTTTTCCTTTTGACTAATAATCTTTGAAAAATAAATAATTTATAATATTAAAGATTTAACTATATCTTGTATGCGCTAAAATTTTATACACGAGTTACTTGACTACTGAGATAAAATTTGTCTCTATCCAGGCAATTCATTTTTTCTAATTCTAGTTAATTCTAATTCTTTCCTAGCTGTAATGTATTTAGATTTAACAATTTCCATTCCAATTTTTGAAACTGTTTTAAAATAATTTAAAACACTGCTTCATAAATGAGATTATTTTACAAAAATACAAATTTTGAAAACATTATCTATATTAATATACTTAATTTTTGAAAAAATATTTCGCAGCTTATTAAAAAAGAGAACTCTTTAGAAATATAGATCTTGAATAGAAAAGAAGTATCAAAGCTTTTTATAATTTTAATTTGATGAAACTCATATTTCTTCAGTGATTCATTTTCCCCTCCCCCTTTTTTTTTTAAAAAAATTTTCCTTTGACTTCTTTTATGTTTTTACCTTTGAAGTTCTTTTCTGTATTATGAAGGACGAAATTAATCTTACTGAATACACATCATGAGGGATTTCAATAATACGAAAATAAATAAAAGAGGAAGAAGCATGGTACTTTCGGATCCTAAATAAGTTCAATTATCGAAAAGCATTAGAATCTGTGCAATTCCAAAATGTTTTTTTTTATGATAAAATGAATTCCTTTGCAATTATATCATAGAAAAATTAATAAAGAAATTTTCAAAATGTTTTGTAAAAGAGTATTTGATCATTTATGCAGAAAATTCCGGAATGTACTTCAAAAATACATTAAAATAGTCCAAAACGTACAAAGAAAATAAGAACTTACATTATATACTAATTACCTGCTATTTGCTTTTATGACTACTTTCAATGCATTTCATTAACGGAAGTCTCATAATATGTCATTCAAAGCTAAAACTCCTATTGGATGAAAAGAAAGTAGTATTAAAATTCAGGAAGTAGCTTCTGCTGATCTTTCATCAGAATTTTTTTTTATGAGATATATATTTTTTTCTAATTCTCTGCTCTGTTAATTTCACAAAGCACTCTATCTCTTTCCTTTCATTATTTTTTTTCTTTTTCATTCAAAATGGAGATGGTTGAGGCGCGTGAATTTTTGAAAGGATCAAATTGAAGCGCTTTTCTGCTTTCAATTTACTTCATATTTTCACAATTTCCTTCTAAAACTAAATTACAAGTAGCATAGAAAGAAAAGTAATGCAGATTTAAAAGCCAGTTTCATGATTCAATCAAACTTTTATAAATTTTAGTAGAGCCTCTTGAAAAAAATTGCACTTAAAAATCAATTTATAAAGTAATTACGTTAAATATGCTTTCTCCTTCATGTCCTCCATATGTGTGCATGCATGCAGGTATGTAATTTAGCAATCTGATTCGACTGTCTTCAACTCGAGCTAGATAATAACTTTTCTAACGGAAAAAAGGCAGGTTGAAAAAATCGGTCACAACTTAAACTTCATGAAAGTAAATGTAAAAAAAGAAACGAAAAATAATGAGGTAAAAAAAGAAAATGAAAATGCTGCTTCAGCGCGCTCTTACGAAGCGAAAAGGAGCGTCAGATTTTTTCCTTATCTTTTTTTCTCTTTCTCATCCATACTATGGATCGATTTGAGACAGGCATATATGTGTGAATTTGGATTTCTGGTTTGCACGCAAATCCATCATCAGGGCGCAACATCTGTTTCCTTTGAATAAATTTTCTGACCCCAGCTAGGAAATTTTAGTGGAATCCCCACCGCTACAAATTGAGGAAGATTTAATTGCCAAGCAAAATTTTCAGATAAGATTTACTAGTAGCATTAATTGCTTAACAAAATTAGACACTTTCTAAGTTTGTCTTTTTTGGTATGCTTCCTTCCCCGTTCATTTTATATTTTACAATGTGAAACGAATGAAATAGATCAAATACATTACAGACATAACAAAAAATTTGGAAACAGAGCATTCAACATACAACACAAGTTAAGCCGTATATTGAGGCTCCGCAAAATAAAAATGCGTAAAGTCTAAAAATAAATTCCTTTAAAATATTTTTCTAGAAAATCTTAACCTTATTTTTGCGTTCCCTTCTCTCTCTCTATCTGTACCATTTATTAATAAATAAAACTAATACATTCAATTCTTATTACTTTAAACTATCTTCTTTCTGTAGTTCCAATAAAAATTTACTTTAAATTAATTTGAAGAATTAGTATTCTCGTAATGGCCTATAAAGTAAATATATATATAAACTCTAAAGAATTAAAAACTTTCATAAAGCAGATTTTTTAATGTGTAAGAAAATTGTAAAGTGTGTGATGCTTTTCCACTATTTCTTTTTAACCCCATATTTATTTTAAAATACGAATTAAATTTCTCGTCAGCGAAAAGGATTAATAGCATTACAAAAAAAAAAAAATGAATTGTTGTAATCCACGGAATTACTTAAAGGCATTAAAATTAGAAGCGATTCCCCTTTTTAGTTCTTAATTGAATTTTGATTCGCTTTTAAAAATTTTCTATCAAATAAGATATTTTAAAAAGTTTTCTAAAGCTTATTAATTGATGCTTCTTAAATCATTAAAGATATTTGATACCAGGATTTATAAATAATACATAGACTTTCCCCAAAACATTATATTTAAATTTATTCAGTAAGAGATTAACATTTAAGAAAAAGTTATTTAAAGAAAATATTCAGTTTTTATTAAATGGTAAGATTTTAATTTCTTTCTATTCACGAAGGATTTATATAAGAATAAATATGATTTCATTTAATAAGTTTATTTTTTAAGTGAAAGTAATGGTGGGCGATAAAAATGTAACAGTGAATAAAATATTTGAATAGATTTAAACAAGGAATAGCTGTTCTATTTTCCTTTAAAAAGGCTCTTAGGTGAATGCACTTAATTTTAAAAAAAAACTGTTGATATATCTTCTTTAGAATAAATGTTGTAAAGAAAATTAATGAATAATTAGTAACGATATTGTTTTCATTATTTAAGGAAAAGTTAACAAACAGAAGCAATGTTTGAGTTCTGAAATGTTTGCACTATTTCAAACAAAAATTATCTTTAATTGATAAATGAATTTGGAATCAAAACTGAAAAGAATATATAGATCTTCAGTTTAACTTTTTTACGAAGGTTAATTTTTGAAAGCGTGAATAAATTACAGATAAATAAACACTTTTCATATTAAAAGCGACAGTTTTCTTAAACTCAGAAGTTTTGCTTCTTTGTTAGAAACTGAATTGTCGGAAATTAGATTCTTTTTTAGATTTATTTCCCCGACACACTTTAATCTGAACAGTAAAAGAGGGAAATAGGCAGCAACAAAAAATATAAATAAAATTCTCCAGAATTCCAAAATAGAGAGTTTTCTTTAAGTAAAGATGCATTCTTATTTTTGATCGGCCTGTTCTTTGTTAGACGCTTAGAAACAGTCATTAACGCCCCCTTTTGTACAAAAATGGGTTTCAAAAGACTTTCCTCCAGAATTTTTTAAGCACTTTTTTCCTAAGAGTGTGTGTGTATGCATGTGTGGAACAAATCGCCATTTTGATGGAAATTTTGGGTCGAACTTCCGTTGGGTAGTTTAATGATACATAGCAGATTTTACGGGGGGGGGGGGAATGGAGAGAAAAAAAAAGGTTTTTAATTTCCGATTATTTGAGTTGTGGTGCGTTCCACAATTTTTGATGGATATTAAAAGAATTCCTTCGCAACTTCCGTTTCTCGTTCGCATTTTTTTCTTTAGAAAATAATAGAAGTTCTTTGTGAAGAATACACGATTTGCTTTGGATTTTATTTCCTTTACTGAACACAAACTCTAAGTCTTTTTTTAAAGTTTTTTTTACTAATATATTAAATATTTTCAGATTCCAGTAAATTCAATAAGAATTCGGTTTTGTTTTCGAATGTACAGTGTTATAATCTGTAAGTTTTTTCAGTATTATCACGTGGTATATAACGGCTTAAAAATAATAAAAACTATCTTTCATTTGGTATAATATTTTATTGTACATGAGTTTTAGAGAATGATCCGAGTTCATAAAAAACTTGAGCAGCCACAGACATAAATTAACACATATTTAAAAATTAAATTAATACAAAATTTTAAAACACTAGAAAACTCATTGATGTAATTCATGAAGAACTACCCAAAATGACTTTTTCATCCTACTTACATTATTTCCTCAAAAAAGTACTGATATGTATAGAAATATTTACGCATAGCAATTTAAATTGGTTCTGTGAGAAATCTTAACTTCTTTTGCTGTTACCGTGTAAAAAGAACATAGATATTGAAGTGTTCCTTTCTACTTTAAAATATAAATTTGAAAATGAAATTCGTAAAACAATTTCAAAATTTATCTCACAACGCTTTTAATGCAACAAAAACGTATCTGATATTTTCCTATAAAAATGAAAGTATTGTTTGTATAAAAGTATTTTGTACTTTTCTCTAGTAAAAATTCATATAAGAAAGAACGTTTCTCATTCTCTCATAATATTCAATGTAATTATAAAATCCTGCAACATAATACAACTATATTCTGAATTTTGTTCAGAAATCTAATATTTGATATAACTAACCAATTGTTAACAAACCCACACGAGCTGTTTTTAGAAATGAAATAGTAAAAATGTCGTTTCTTGCTCTAGAAAGTAGATAAAACAAAATTAAAGGATAATCTTTTGGCTGTCTATGTCTGGATATTGTACTCAGCATTAATTGAAAAACATTAAAAGATACGGGAAAAAAATTTTGATCTAGACCAGGGGTACTTAACCTTTTTTTTCTAGCGGGCCGCATACATAGGATAGCTATTTTATCCGGACCGCAACATGAGGATTAATAGGGAAGAGGGGAGGGGAGAGAAAATGCCCTAAGACCAAGATAGCCTAAGAAATTAAAAGTGTGAAAAATTGGTAAAAATATTAAAACTCCTATTTTGCTTTTATTTATAATTATCTTTGCTTATATTTTTGTTTTTGTATTTGTCAAACACTAAATTGGAAGCAATTAAGAAACACCCCTTCACAATTTCTGCATCAATAAACGGGTTTCATATGATTACCAATAAAATAACCAATTTCATAGGATGCATTTGTTACCGCTGTGATATTACCACTGTTTCAGTTGCAAAGAATATTCAAAGAAGCCTATTTATTGCTTCTTGAAAGATATCCTCGTGGCAAAGTGTTATTAAACAATTCTTGTTTATTGGTAATTTTTAAATACAACACTTTCGCAATAAATCAAACAACTACCTGTTTATTTTTCACTACAAAATAGTCAGCTTCCCAATTGTCTTGAAGCAACCTATTTTCTTCGAATATTTTTCGTTAAAAATTAGTTCCACCCATAAAATGGACGCTACTCCGCTGTTGTCTGTTATCAGTTACTGTTACAAATAGAAAAAAATGCATCAATTTGAACACAAAAAAGGAAACTGGTATATTTAATTTCTTGACTGAAAGAATTTATACCACCAAATTTTTAATATATTGTTCTAAAATTAATGAATTTCTCGCGGCAATGGGCCATGACTGGGCCACTTAAAAAGATCCGGTTGGCCGCATGTGGCCCTTGGGCCGCAGGTTGAGTATCACTAATTTAGATTGTCAAAAAAGACACAGTTGTAGGGAACAAATTATCACCAATTGATAGTATTAACTTGATGGGTGGTTAAGAGGCCATATTTTCTCTTCACATTCATCTCATATATTCTAAACTACCTATAAAGAACTTTTAAGATATTTAGTTTGATAAACTCAATTAAAAGAAAACATATTTTAAGTATTATTACGAAAGAAATTCTTGTATTAATTAATCGTTTACCAATTGATTCAAGTTTTATTGCCAGTGATTAAGATTTATATTTATTAGAAGCTATTATATATATTTATAGATTCAACTCAAAATTCTGCATGAAATATATATATGCCATGATTTTATGATATATTTTAGTAGTGAATATAGTTATGTTTTTAAATTACTTATCAATTTATTTTGATAAGAAATGGATAAATCTAATGAGATCATATATTTTGATAATTATTGAACTTCTATAAAACAAATTTTATATTCCTATAGGAATTACAATTATTACATTATTTTAAAATTTTCAGATAGCTAAAATGAAATTATAAATCTTAGAACATTTTTTTATTTGCTCGTGTTGCGCGATTTGGACTTTTTAAAGAGTTTAATGACAAAGGGAAAAGAAAACCATTTGCATGCAATTATCAAAAAATATTTTGCTTAAAGAAGCTGCAGTTGATTAAATTTTGTATCTTTATGCCTTCATCATTGGTAAACGATAATTTAGAAAGGAATTTTAATTGATATAATTATACAATACATACTTTGAAAACTGTTCATTTATTTTAAAAAGCACCCAGTTGAACTTAAGAGACAAACAGGACCGATCCTAGGGCGTCGGCCGCCCGTGTGCAAAGCCCTAATATCCTGCCCTTCTAAAGAATTTTTCATATTTTGACTAATACTTAACGTTGACGATATAAATGCATCTACCTGTATAAGAGTAAAAATTAAAGCCTTAATACATATATACAAATGCAAATAGATACAAAAATCACTTCATTTCTCTATTTTGTTTTTCGAAATTGTAAGGCTATTATTAAACTGAAGTATTTTAAACTCTCTTTCCAAATGCCTATGTCTTAGGTAATATTAATCATATCAGATATTTTCGTGAAGAATTTTCGCAAAAATAATTTTTGAGATGCCTTTGTTAAGCATTGATCCACAGTGCCACTGACTAGCAAGAAAACCTTTTCAATTGAGGTATTGACGTCTCTGCCGTCTCTCTTTGTTATCAAATGAAGGATGAATGTAAAGAGTGGACATTAATGGACAATGGACCAACACCAAGTGCACTAACATTCTATTTTTCTTACACTATGCTATATTATCCAAAAATCAGGACTTATTTTGATTTTTCAATATCTTTTTTTTATTCAGCATATTTATTCGACTTATTATAAGTTTTATTTTGAGAAATTAGTAAAAAATTTTGCTTGATTGATAGAATTATATGCGGCCCGCAGCCGCCCCTTGCTTTCGCCGCCCGCGTCCGGTGCGCCCACTGCACACTTGCTAGGATCAGCTCTAGAGAGAGAAAGAGATCTCAATTAACAAAAAATCATTTCTTAATCTTGACATAAAAGAATTACACCAATAAATAATATAAATAACAGTGATATGAAAGTTTGCAAAAAATAATAGACGCTTAAAAATGAACATTTAACTTTAAAATAAGATTTAGAGAAAGAGTCGGCAAACGAGAATTATTTCTTCTTATGTAGGTCCATAAACTTGAGTTGGTTATTTAATTAAAAATTAACTGTTAGTTAATTAAGTTAGTCTGTTAATTTAAGTTAATCTGTTAGTTTATTAACTAAGGAATATAAAGTAAAACTACTAAAGAATAAATTAAATTAGTTTTGTTCTCAAATGCATATTTTTGATCAATTAATATAATATTAAATTTCTGAATGAATCTTTTAATGATCTACGTTATTTTAAGTACAAAAAATAGATAATGATCATGGATTTAAAAAGAAAAATTATCATGGAAAAATTATAAATAACCAACGTAGTTTTTGAGAAGAAATTTTAGTTTCGGATATTGTATAACTACTCTGTAATTTGCAATATTACGTACTTTTAAATAAATCAAGTCTTGGATTGATTTAAGGTAAACAAATTTCAGAATATTGAATCACTTTGTGCATTAATTACGAAAAAGGAGGCATACAATTAGAATAAATTTAATTTATAACTTTAAATACTGTTTTCAATATTAATATGCGTTGAAACTAAAGCTCAAAAAATATTTAATTCAAGGGCTTTGTGCTAAAAGAAATTTCTTAGTTATCATGTGTAAAATGTTATAAAGTATTAAAATAACTTTTTATCAGTGTTTTCATTAGCATTCATGGGTAGCAGGTGCATCTAGGGAACTAATATCATGAGAACTAACCCCCTTTTGAATCTAAGAGCTAAAAGGAGATAGATTCATTGGAATTGTACAAAATTCTAAGGAGCTAAGAAGTTATGCAGTATTACAATCTAGACTTATTCATAAAGAAACTAAATTCATGTATACCTATTCAAATATCGTGATTAAAAAAGTATATTTAAGAAAAAAATTAATCGAATGCTAATATTTCAATCAGCAACCTTCATAAATGAAAAAATAGCCTTGATAAAAATTCTTGATTCAAAAATGGTATAGCTCCTAATAACACTTTTTTATAAGTTCTTAATATAACAATACTGACTATTAAACTTTTTAAGACTGATGTCAGAATGCAATATATGATGTGCATGTATAGCATTAATTTTCTAATCTTAAAATTGCATTATCTTAAAAGATTTGCATTTACATCCAAAATATAAATCTTTAAGATATCATTATATAATTGTAAAAGCTATTTTTTTCTATTTAAGAAATCACACACACATATTTCTCACTTACTAATTAATATATTGAATCATTACCATAATCTAATAAAGCAGAAGTCAAAGCTATTACAAATAAATTTAAAAATTCGCAATGGTAAATAAGTCGTATCTATTGATTTCTAGCTTTTCGAAGTGACAAAATTTCAATGCCTTTTAATCAAAAATATAAAGCATAATCTACACATTTTTGGCTATCGAGTTTTTTCAGATATTTTATTCTCATCGTGACTATGTTTGAAAGAATACTTCGGGAAAATATTTTTAGTCTGAAATACAAAACTGGTAAATTCTAAATTTGAAATGAAAGAAAATTAATTATAAAGTATCAAGTACAGAATTGTGGATTTCAATTTGGAACAAAATTAGATGATGACATGGTTTTCGACAAGGCATCAATAATGTTAGTAATGTTTATCTTGTAAATATTATGGATTGGCAGACATTTATAGATATTGACTATTATTGCGATGCTTGATATATCTGAAGGGTGTGACAGATATTATGATCGATTGTGCTGAGAGTGGCATATACTCGGGTCATTTTGTATGTATTGCGTGCGATTGCTTTCGTTGAAGGCAGAGTTATGATATTTCTCCTGTTACTACCTTCGTCGATACAGGAAGATGTATTCGTCTGTTGGAATTGTGCCAAATTTCAGTTTGCAAATACACCAGTAAGAGTGTAAATGTACGTAGAAACTGATATATGCTCTCTGCAGCATCATTGTTTTTTAAAATATACTTGCTAAAGCGTTACAGCTTCCAGTTTTGTTTAGAAAGATTTATTTCTTTTGTGAAATACGTAATTTTAATGAAGGGGGAGGGGGTGTTTTTCCTTGACCATGGAATGAGGCATCTTCGAAGCAAAAATTACAAAAAAGGAAGAAAATGGGCAAAAACAAGTGAAATAATTGATAGTAATAAAATTGCGATCCTAACTTCAGCTCTACACATTTTTGATATATACGTTTACTCTTTTCCTCTTTGTTGATGTTTGAAGAAAATATATAGAAAAGCAATGGTAAGCTTACTGATCAAAAATGGGAATATAAATGCAAAACAACGATGTTTACAAAATCTGAGTTTACAAATAAAACTAATACACGAACAAAAAAAGAAAGAGATAAAAAAATTCACTCATTTTATCAACAAGAATTGAAAAACAAATGTTACTTTTACCCTCAAAATTATGTGTAAAATGAAATAATATCTGTTAATAGTGCATCAAAAGCAGTAAAAGAAATTGTAAAATTATCTTAAAGATCATAGGAATGTGTTAACAACACATTAGAAAGTTGGGTTATAAAATTTAAACTCTAAAGGAAAATTAAAAGAATGGTTTAAGAATAGTTTTTATTTACGACTCTGGAAAAGTTTGAAACAGTTAAATAATCTTCCAGCTTAAAAAAAATCATCCAGACTATAAAATGTTAAAAAAAAAATATCTCAAGTCTTATAGTTTTCTTATGTTAAGAATCTTGCAAAGTTTAAAATACACATACACGGTTTCTGAAGTTTTTTTTTAATTTAATTTTATTCAAGATTGTCATTATGTCAACCGGCGTATTGGATGAAAATGAACCAATATTATAAAGATGAAATAAAGCCCCCCCCCAAAAAAAAACCTCCAGCTTCTTACCGTTTTAAGAGATTACGTATTAAACTTTTTAAAAAAATAAGAGAAAGTTAAAAGAGTTAATAAAACTACCCATAGTTGCTAAACAAGCTTACTATGTACTTCTCAAACTATGGATTTCATGTAGACAATTGATAGAGATCTGAACAATTTATAATATGTTTTCTTTTCTTTTCTTTAAAAAACAAAAGAGAAAGGTATGTGTTCTTTCAGCAATTTGTAAAAAACTTATTTTAGATATTGAGGGTGAGACCAATTTTAAAGTAGGAGAATTTAACATTTTATCTTTCCTAGTATCAATTTCCTAAAAATATTCAACGCTGATTAAAATTAAAGACTTCTATATTACAACAAGCTCAAATTAAATTTTAACTTTTTACAGATCTAATATTCGATAGGTAAAGAAATATTTCTTAAAACTTTCTGCAGAAGGTTTTAAAATAATCCTTTTTTTAGCATTATTTTTCATTCTTTCTCCCTCTCTCTGTATACATATACAGTCGACTCCCGATAATATGAAGTTGAAGTTACCAATGAAAAACTTCGAATTATCAAGAGGGTAGGAAAAAAATCCCAAAATACACGAAGAGAAATTTTTTTCTAACACATCTAAATTTGAAACTATGTAATAAAACAACAATTGTACATACATATAAACTTATTTTAAAGTATTTTTAAAAAGTACATATTATATTTACAGTATAAATATTAACAGAAGTTAAAAGTCCTGTATTAAAGAATACATTTATATATTAAAAACAACTATAAAAGAATACAAACTGTACATAATTAATTTTTTGACGAAAAAATCTGTTATCTTTTTTGTTTTATGACATTCAATCTAACTTTGTCAATAGATTTTTCTAGAATAAATGAAGCTTGAAAAACGTCCTCATCAACATGATTTTGAAGGGAAAAGTTGCGAGATTTGTTTAGTGGCACTTTAGCTTCTGTCAGAGTTATCTACGTTACATGGGAGACAAGCAGAGACACAATACAACAAAAAACATGTAAGCTCCAACTTGTTTGCTATAGAACTCTATAAGATAGTGAGTGTTTGAATTTCTAGAGTTTTATTAGATCACTTTGGATTATTGTATTCGATTGTTGTATTCTGGCCGGCCAATACTTTACTTCGAAATATTGAGTGTACCAAAACGTATTGTTTTTATCCGAAGTCTAAAGTCTATCAAAAGTTTTTCTAGGGGCTGAGCATATACTTCGAATTAGCGAGAGGTTCATATTACCGAATGTTTGAATTACCGAGAGTTTGACTATAATGTTAGAAAGGTAGGAGAAATTAAGAATTGTACAAATTTCAGTGCTACAACTAGCCTACAGACTCTAAATGACCTTCATACTCTTAATAAGGATGTTGATCACACGCACACAACGATTGCAGTAACAACTCACATTTTTTGAAAAGTGACAGTTCTAACTCCTGAAGAGTTGGTTTGATGGTAATGGTGATGGGGACGTAGTAGCGTGCAATGGTTCTTCTAAGAACATCCTAAACGTTTCCTATAGGATTGAGGTTTGGCAATCTCACAGGCTACACCATTCAGAGAATATCCTTCTTTTTTTTTTTAAATAATCATTCTATAGATAAAATGCAGTTCTGTGTGGACGGGCCACCAAACTGGTGGATGCCTCGGATATGAACGATAGCATTTACCAGACTCTTTCCAGGTGAAAAATCTTCGAAAACCGCTGTGCTTGTTGAATCTCGACTCGCCATAGACATGAATACGATTTCAATTTTGTTCTGTCTAAGAAAGGTGTTCCTGGCTCCATGATCCCACATTTCGTAGGGGAAAGGGAGAAACACAACACTAGTCACCGGCCCTAAAATGCCCTTTCAGGTAGCCATCTGCTGGAGCTCAATTTGATTTTATGGATAATCCCCACCGATAACCCCGATCACCTAAAGCTGCATTTGTCGGTGAACATCTGGACGAAAAGGATATTAACCGTATTGTGAGACATGTCAGGTCACTGGACCTCAGTAATATCGAGAACGTTTGAAATGCTTTAAAAAGAGCCGTTGTATGCTGTCAACTTCCTCCCAAGACCCTTCCGGCGTTAAAATTTTCACTTGGGAAGACTGGGAGTTTTTGCTACAAGCTAAGATCTATACCCTCATTAACAAGATCATGACTCGTTGTGACGCTTGTAAAGCTGGACGAAATGATCACAAATCCAAACAGTCTAGTATTGTGATGCATCCTGTTTTGATCAATGTTGTTCTTAGTTGCATATTGTTCGATATTTAACTCTTGGGGTTTTTTGTTGTTGTTTTTTTGTTACTATTGTCCGCCTCGTCCACTAATATATTTGTATACTAAATTTATTCTAGTTTTTTCGAGGTATCGTATTTATGCTTGTAACCTTAATGTTGGACTTAATACTGCATTCTTCGCTTTTAAAGTGTATCTAAGTTTCAAAACTGAGTTTTTTAAACCAAAATTTTGGATTTTGCTAAATATAGAGGACAGCTTTTTTTTTTACTCCCTGCATACTTCTTAATGTATAAAAATTTTTTCTTGTAGCTGCGGGATTTTTTTCCCTTTTTTTGTAAAATTTAATGCTATTAAAGTTAATAAGAGAATTAAACCATTCGTTGTGAATTGTTTTCAATTTATATTTAATTTTCAGTTCTATATTTTTTAAACTATTCAAACAAGCTAAATAAATTTTATTTTCTAAACACTATGGATTTGCAATAGTGACCTTTAATAAACTACACAAACAGTCAAATTAAAAGTACAGCTCATTTGTATTAGTATATTCATTTTAATCATTCGTAATCTTAAGGTGAACTAGTTTTCAAAAGAAATGTAAAAAATGGAATATTGTCAAACACCTTAGACTTAAGTACGACCATTGTAGTATTTCTTAACATGAATATCGTGTGTTGTATGGAATCTAAGCTACAGTTTTGAGAAGTAATCCCCAAATACCATTGAATGAAAATGTACAAATCTTTAAAAGACTTTTTCGTCTAACATTTGAAACGTTTTTTTGTTAAACCTCAAAATAGATTGCCTTAATGCAGAAAGAATTTCTCCTCTCATACCGTGAAAGTATTATTTATCCAAAGCTTCTAAACACAACGAATACCATATACAACTCTTATATTAAGGAAAAAATAAAATAAAATAAAAAAATGGGGGTGAACCATAATAAATTGTTGACAACATGTTTTGTTTGTTTACGCCTCCTTTCCTGCTTTCAGCCCCTTTATTTTGAGAGTAATGTGTATGACCTAAATAAAACTGCCTTCGATGTCATATAAAAAAAGACTCTAGAAAGAACTGTAGAAAGAAATACGACGAAAAATTCTTGGGAGCAGAGATGTTAAAATCGCGAATGCACGTTTTTCTCCCGTTTTTCTTTTCCTAGGAATGCGGTGCTTTTCTTTGGTTTTGTTTGTCGCGTTTCTTAGTTTTTTCCCCCTTTACTCGATAGATTTAATAAATGCATCAAGAGACGACAATTATGTCTGCTAATGGACTTTTTGAAATGGTGATGCGTTTAATCATTTGGAGCTCGAAAGAGTGTGGTTTTAGATTTGGGTGGCTCTCTCCTGCAGCACTGGAAATGAAGTAAAAAATGAGAATAGAAAGTGGAGTATATAAATTACTGAGCCGTAAAATGCTTTTTATTTCTGAGTATTTTTAAATTGCATTTCTTTTATTTTTCTTACTTTTTACTGCAAGATACGGTTGTGGCGCTCGGCTCGCTGAATTAATTCAGTTGGATTAAACGACATTGCGCCGAGTTTTTTTTAATTGTTATCTTAAAAATTATGATTAAATATATAGTTAATTTAAAATTGAGCCCAATACATCAAAATCTTTAACTTTTCAAAACAATTTTAGCTAAACACTAAAATTTTTAATAAATAATTCTATCGAATGGTAATTTAACTACAGAAAACACTTTACAAACAAAAATATTTAGGAAAATTAATATATGCTAAACGCAAAAATATATTCCTACTTAATTTTTATAACATTTGTAGATTTAACATTAAAAAAAAATTTTTTTTTTTGCCCAGTGGCTGAGAGTTAGTGTATCGCGCTTCCACGCCACAGGTCCGGAGTTCGAATCCCGGACTGAGCGAGGTCGAC
The DNA here is from genome assembly GCA_019973975.1 of Trichonephila clavata. Classification (NCBI taxonomy): domain Eukaryota; kingdom Metazoa; phylum Arthropoda; class Arachnida; order Araneae; family Nephilidae; genus Trichonephila; species Trichonephila clavata. The sequence goes on along the minus strand of BMAO01012064.1, from coordinate 452,645 downwards.
TCAGCCTTTCATCCCTTCGGTAGGTCGATAAATGAGTACCACGCTTGCTTGGGAACTGAGCACTGAGGGTCTCGCGTCAGACTGACCACTTGACCGAAATGTCTGTACATGCACCCCAGTGCTTGAGGTCACTTAAACTGAGATAGGCACAGTAGTTCTTGACCGTCATGGGCTGTTACACCAACTCAGTACAGATTTAAATATAAAAATGCCATCCAAAAATAATTTTAAAAAATAGTTACATCATGTAAGATTGGAGTTTAAAACCTACTTTTGAGCATTAAAATATCCAAAAGATTTCTTCGTTTACATAATATAAATATATAATAACATAGTAAATATTAAAAATTATTACTTTATAATACTACAGTAAATAACTAATAAAACAAAGAATATTTTTCTACCTTTTTTATTAAACTACTTTCCTCTGTAATAAAAAAAAATCCAGTACCTGACATATGTTTATATGAAAACGAAACTCTATTCATATAGATTATTATATAACAGATTTCGTGCCACATATGTATTTCAGTATTCATCCCGATCCATTATTACCAGTCTAGAATGTTTATGTCAAATATTTGCTGTGTTCTCCTTGTATCACCAAACATATCGAGTATGAAACCGGTATTTGACATCTTACCCCTAGCGAATCTCTGTCGTAAATTAAATCAATATGTTAGTCACAGTGAACCGAATACCATGAACATGAAATGTCATTCAGATAAATTTCTACTTAAGTAATGTCATTAGATATGTCATTCACATGAATTTCCATTCGCACTCAACACATGTTATCCAAAGAGAGATAAATGTGATTTTGGAAACTACTATATTAATACTCCTTTAAGTGCCCCAATGCACTTTCAGAGTAGGATGTGTGCAAATTCCCAATCATAATTAGTTTGGAATATTACAGAACTTATCAACTGTCATCAAAGTTGCAAGGTTATATCTGTGCCTGACACATGCATGTAATGAGTCTAATGTTTCCTGAAACTTTGACTAGGATATCCGAATCAATGTAACGCTTATTATGAAATAGGTAATTGTTACAGAATATAAACTAGAAAATATTTTAATTTGAAAGTAGCAAGATTTTACATTATAATAACACTCAAATTCTTTCGCATACATGTGTTTATTTTATAATATTTAACAATCAAAAAAATTAGATGAATTACTCTAAGTCGCAGTAATGAGACTCAATGCATTTTAGAGGACTTTTACAGCATGTTTGTTACTTAAAGATTTATTCATTACATTATATCATTATATATTCACAATCTGTTAGATACTGTTAGAAATTTAAAAGAAATAATGTCGAATTTTTTTAGTTAACTGTACATGATTTGTATGCATAGCAGTTATACGTACGCATTTTTACTTATTCACTTGTATGGTGCTCAAAGCCACGGCTAACGACTAGCCTTTTACCTCGGTGAATATCGGGGCCTCGATCAGATATCATCAGACAGGTGGCATTGGTAACAACAACAGCCACAACAACTTATTCACTAATTTATTTCTTTTTACTTTCATATATTTTCCACAACTATTCATCAATGTTTATTGATGAGAAAATTAATTTGTCTTACAAATTCAAAATTTGTTTTCAATAACTAATTAATTTCGTTAAAGGTTAAGTTCTATTTTCTGTATAGTAAGTTAAAGTGTATAAGACGTACCTTTTAAACCAAGAAACCAGTTTAAATTGTTACCTATAGTAAAAAAAAAATTAGCAGTAATCTATATTTCTAGTGAAGTATTTTTTTGATGAATTTACCTCCTTATTCTAATATCAAAATAAAAAGTTTTTTTTAAAAAAAATGTATTTTTGAGTTTCTTTTCTTTTTTTATAGCTAAAGAAACACTAAAAATAATGAAAACATCGAAGTATGTTTGTATGCATAGAATAAATATTGTTTATTGTGCAAAAAAAAAGAATTAAGAATAATAATGTCTGTAGTCAGTATATTCAAATATGGTTGAAATAAATTATTATGTAACAGATAGTAACCATTTATCCATGGGGAGCCCCTTTAAAAGATTTAAAACAGAGATTTTGATTGATTTATTTTTTTAAAAATATCACTAAGAAATTGGCTGCTATATAATAAACATCAACACCGTTAAATTAAATAAAAATAATCATGAAGTAAAGAGAAAATTAACTGAACCTTTCAATGAATGTTGGCATTCATAACACCAAGAAATAAATTAAAAATAATTTATTTTTACCACTTTTTCCTTTACCCAAGTCCAAGATATTCAAAAAACTTCTGAAATCTCAAAAGTTTTCAAAATTTTACGCTCAAAGAATTTACCTAAGACAAGTCCAGCGCACCAGTTAAACTCACCGAGAAAGATAATCACTGGGCCATGTCAAACACCAAATGGAGAGGAAAAGATTTAAAGAAATAAAGAAAACTTTCAAGTTTATCTCCTTTTGCTTAAGGTTCGCTGGAAATAGAAAAGGAGAGGGTCGAATCCATTTAATCTGATTAATTTGGATCGTGGTGTAGCTTGTAAAGTCTTATAATACTAGCAGAATTCCCATCTAAAGGAATTGTTCTGAGGAATCCCTCTTATCACCTTTCGAATTTGATAAGTCCGACAGGATTCTTAGAGTTATCTCCGATACTGTGGAGGAAAACAGATTTTTTATGACATAAAATTGCAGGTGAGAAGACTTAAGCTCCACTTAAGAGCAAATAGAGATGCTTTTAACTTCCTCAGATTGCAAGGGATTGTGTTTTTGTTCTTCCTTTTTCCTGGAAATTCCCTACTATGCGATGCTTTTAGTTGTAATCCCTTAATGGCTCAAGCAAATGTATAAAAAAGTTGGGATGGATTTTTGTGTGAAGCTTTCTTTTTCCCTGTCTATAGCAGCACAAGGTGTTAACAGTTCTTGTAAAATATTTGTGAAGATTATACGTAAAGTAGTATGAAGGGGGTAGATTAGTCATCACAAAATAAATGTGGTTGATTGATCAGGTCAGAATAATAGTATTGGGTATTAGAAGGTTGTGTTTTTTTCAGAAAAAATAAGAATTAAGATATCCGACTACCCTAAAACTGTGAATTTTGCCAAAAATTGACAAATTTTTTTATGATTTTATTTTATGGACCATCTTATTAGCTTTATAAAAATACCAAGTTTATCATTTTCCGTTTACTAGAACAAAAACTACAAGTGTTTTAGTAAAAGCAGATGTGATTACTTTAAGCAAGATGTCATACTTTAAAACACGTTTTACTCGAAATGTGATTTTTTGAAAATAATCAAACGGGATCAGCGATTTCTAAAAAGGTTTTAAACATAATTAAGTGAAATTTTTTTCTGTAAGTTTTGTATAATAGTAGAAATGTTTTAACCTTCAAATTTATCAATCACTGTTTTATTACAAAATTTACAGTCCCTTATGTGAATATAATCACTGTTTTTTTAAGCATTTTCATATAGTAACTGAGATAAAGTGCTCTATTTCTTATAAGAAAGAAAATATCTTTTATCCTGAAGGTCATTTCAAAATTGAATAACATGGCAATACATTAGATTGAAAAAATTGAAAATTTGTTCATAAACCTTTGGTGCAGAATGGGCCGCGTTTATTCTACTTTTTTTTGTCAATGTTTACTTATTTTTTCCCATTTCAGTAAAAATAATTTCTTTTTCACTTCTTAATTTTAGCACATTTTTCTTAAAATGCACTAAACAAATCTAAAAATAACAAAACAATCCCCATATCTCCTTTTTTTTAAAAAAAAAAGTTGTCGCAACCAGTCGGATACTTAAGTAAAATTGAACATTGCGGAAAAGGATTTTAACTACATAAACTCGCGCACCACGCATATATATACAGGGTGGTTTCAAATTATGGTATAAACTTAAAGGGTAGGTACACAAGACATTGTAACAATCATTTATTGTATAGGAATGTATGGGCGTAAGTGACGCGGTGAGGCACAAACACAAAAAATAAGAGAAGAAAGAATGTGTTTATTGAAAGTGTTTATATATATATATTGAAAGCTTCGTTGAAAAATGTAATGTTTACAATAACTGTTCAAAATTGCGTCCCCCAGTTGCAATACATGTTTGACAGCGTCAGTGGAGTGATGAAATGGGCTGGCACCCCATTTAGCTGAAACCACATGCTGTTATAAATGGCAATCGGAACATCCTGTAGCAGTTCTGGTAACACCTGTTACAGAAAAATAAAATAACATTCTTCATTAAGTGTCGTCGGTAATAAATAGGGGCCAATCAAAAGTCGTTGACAAAACCAGCTCACACATTCACTCAGAATTTTTGTTGATATGCATGTGGTTGTGTTGTATGTGGATTCTCTGTTGTCCATACATGGGAATTGTGCTCATTAAAGACACCCTCACGAGTAAACGTCACCTCATCTGTAAATCCTCATCTACCTCCTGATTGCGCTTCTCCGCGTCACTTGTGCCCATACATGTTTGTACCATGAATTTGGGACCACCCTGTATATATACATGAAAGTATGCTATAAATACCACAAAATTGATGAGTATAGTAAGAAAAGTATTCACACACACACTCACCTCTTAGATATTGATGTCTGATGGTTTTCAAATGTTTATTGTCAAAATAATTAAAATTCGGAAACATATAATAATATAAATACAAATAACATTACTTCTAAATGCACCTAACTTTATTATCAATAAATAAGACTTATGTTTAAAGATGTTTGACATACATATATATTGATAAATTATAATTTTTTCATGGAGCATATAATTAGAAATTCTGTTAAAAACCTAAAAATGGCAAACATATTAAATATTGCTATTAACTCAAACCAGCAAGAGTTTTAACGGGTTTTCTTCAAAAGTTTGAAATCCCTGAGCTCAGGATGGTTATTTATACACCATTTTGCAATAATTATAATATTATAGTATTCTGTATAAAGACACGTCTTTTAGCAGTTATAAATACAAAATCTGTGAGTAAACAATTGATTTTTCTTATTTCGAAAAGATGCCCTTTTTATGTAACGTAAAATAACATGATGATATATATAGACATATACTTCAAAAAATTCAAGAACAATTTTTGTGAACAAACAATGGGAGCAATTATATTAATAAGCATTAATTACGTAGAAAAGTGTGAAATACCAATTTGACAGTAGGAATTTTCTTAAATAATAGATAACAGGAAGGCTGCGATACCTTTATTTTTCTCAAGTCAGAAATAATGCTTCTTTTTTTTCATTATTCTTTCTTTGCATATTTCTGTGCAACTCGACAATAAATCAAGCACATGAATATATATATATATATATATATATATATATATATATATATACATGTGCTTCGTATGAATACATATGCATATATATTCATACTAAGCTGCCATAATTCTAATGTAATACATCAATGCAATGCATAAAAATATAACGAGAAATTATTGGTCAAAAATAAGATATAACCTCAGTATTATATATATGTATATATATATATATAATACTGAGGTTATATTTTATTTTTGACCGATACTTTCTCTTTATATTTGCATGCATTGCATTGCTGTATTTTATTAGAATTATGGCAGCTTATTATGTGATTATAATTCTGTCATATTTAATATCATTAAGACTTTGTACGTGAGGAAACAAGCGATAAGTATTGAAATGCTTCTCTTCATATACTTTTAAAGATTTTTTTATTTAATAAAATATAAATAAATCGTAATCTATTTCCTTTTTAACTTGGCATGAGTTTCAATGAAGTTACAATTGTAAAACTTTGCGAGAAATTAGATAAATTTGGTAGCAACGGTTTGGCAAGGGGTTTGGTAGCAAAGCCTGGCAACAGTTTCCAAAAGGCGCGAGACTCGCTTATAGTTGTTTCTAGAATCGATATCTATTGATCATTGATCTCCAGTAATAAATTCCACCCTCGTAGCTGGATTTTCTATGTTGGAAATAGAGAAGCCGTTCACGGGATGTGAGTTTTCTCGGAAAAAAAAACCATGCAGTCTGACAGTACAATTAACTCAATTCAGAGCGTTCTAGATGTAGGTATTCTCGAGATATAAAGTATGCTCCACCTTTGCTCTTTTTATTATAAAAAAAGAAAGAAAAATATTTTCGATTGCAAGATATATAGAATTATTAGTGCATAAAATGATAAAAAAAGCACTTGAACACCGTTTCGAAATAAAAATATTAGCTGGAGGATATATTAAGAGCTCTGCTTTTTAGCAAAATTTGAAAAATCACTGCTTTTCCATTTCCAGAACTGCTTTATTAATATGAATGAGCTAAAAACTTAATAAATTTAATGATATTGAAGCAATGATTACTTTTATTTTTGTAAATGTAAGACCACTAAGGGAAAATGTGACCGTTTTACAAACTAAAATAAGATTTAGCTGTATTTGACACAATTTCAGTTAAAAAGAATGTAGTTAGAATAAAACATTGAAAATATATAGCGTTTTTATTTGACTCTTCATTTAGTATGATTAATTTTAGGCTTATATGTACAGCAGATTTACTGATTTACTCATTTAGTAATGCTACTTTCTTGTACTGTCGGAATATTAAGAGCCAAATAAGAGTAATGTGATATATATTGTAATCCTTTTCAATTATTTAAAGTCTAAAAGTTTTTCACGTATCTCAATTTGTTCTTTTTAAGAACATTCAAACACTTATTTTGTTCACAAATAGTACTTTCCATTTACATTTTTTTATTAAAAAAAATGCCTGAAAAGTGTTCATTATCGTTCATCTTAATTTCATGACATAAAATTTGATACCTAACCAATTATATGTTCATTTATATTGTACCATTTTTAATTTCATCTGTATCTTTCTATTCCAATTCTCAGTTTAAAATACATTCACTTTTTATATATCTGTAATCATCTTCTTATTTACCTTTTATTCCTTATCTTTACATTAAATAACCATCGAATAGTATTTAAATATAATTTTTATTTTACTATAGTTTAAAATAATAAATTTCCCTAAATTCCGGTGTCACGAAGAGTTAAATCACATTTCTAACAAACTGCCTTAGGGAAATAGTCGAATATTACACGGCACTGTGAGTGTTGTCATGGAAATTTGCAAACAGAAATATTATGCACGAGATGAGAGGTAATTACAGCCGATGTCTTCCACGATTAACGGAACGGTAAAAGACGGAAATGGAGAGAACTTTTTAGTTGGGGGAAAAAGGAAAAATCCCGAGTATATTCCAGAAAAGCTTTTTCCGGTTCAAAAATGTATGGAGTTTTTAGAAGCTATCTAAAATATTTTTAACAGTTTTATTTCTTATACTCGAACCTCCATTAAATATAACTTAAGCTCTTCCTAAAAAATTCATTTATATTACCCGAATCTAAATTACATTTTACGGAGAGATAAACGTTTTCAGGTGTATATTTTCCTATACACAGAAATACGTGTTCACATGAAATTTTGTAAACAGATCTTTTTAAGAAATCAGAATTTTATGGATACATAATAAATGACAGTATCTAGTATTTTCAAAAAGAAGATTAATTTAGACAATAATATGCTTAAACATTAATTCTTTTTATCTTGGATGAAGAATTATCAATAAAACTTCAATTTAAAAGCAAATATTTTTACATGTAAAATAAAAACAAATTATTTTCTTAAATTCAAATTAAAGTATGATTTTACTTTAGTTAGAAAAAATAATTTCTATTCGATGGTTACAATTTCTAATAAACCCAATTTATAACTATTTAATAGCTAAGTCGATATTAATAAAATTTCATTAAGTTCTTAAATGGCAGAAAAGTACAGTTACGAAGAAACTAATTATTCATTCGTCACTAATTACGTGAAAACTTCCTAATTTTATATTTTTAGTCACAGAGATAAATCTCTAGATACCAACAGAAATGTTAACATCGACAAAATCATTTACCAGATATATAAATAGCTACTACTTGTAAAGAAAGAACTCAGCCATCAACGTCACTTCGGGGAATAATCTGGTTGTACATTTAATTGCTGAACATACCTCATGCTTGGGAAAATTCCTAATCATCTGGTTCTCTCGAAATATTGAGCATCATAGGTAGAAACGCTTAAATCAGACAAGATTACTCTCTCAAGGTGTTGTATTTGCTCATCGCTGCATTCACTAGGGAATTGGCCGAAATGCTAAATGTGGTATAAAGCAGTTAAAAATGCGATAGATTCGCTATTTCGCTATAGGGAATTTTTAACCTTATTTCATTAGTCTGAATATTATTCAGGCTGATGTCATGAAATGTCATTGCTAGTTTTCTTACACTGCTTTCTATCCTCTGCGTTAAAAAGTATTTTATGATAAACTAATACAGGCAATTATAATTTTCAGGAATTCGATACTACATAATAATATAGCATGTTTATTGTTGGAATAAAAAATAATAGAATGGATTTGATTTATTGTAATAACTTTAACCATGTACAATCCCTTAAATACCATATATGTTTATCAATATGTTACAAAAAATGGTTATTATTTTATTTGTCTATCAGTTTTATTTTTAAATAATTCATATATATAGAATAGAATGCATCCAATAATAAAATATACATAAAATATAAATTCAGAAGTTTCATTTTATTTAAAACTTTATGTGGTGTATTAATATTTTTCTGCATTTAACTGTATATACCTCATTTGTCCAAAATTGTCATATTGTATATGTATTACATACCATGTATTTATATTTCAGGTTTCTCAAATTATGAATTATTTGTTGAAAGAAAAGAGGAATCAGTCACATGAAATTAACTCAAATTACGAAACTTTATTGAACTATAGTAATGTCAAAAGACTCTCTAAAGTAACTCTGAAAAACTTTTTAAACTGATATTTCCTATATAACATGGCAAACTCAACCCTACATATTATAATCTTCGAAGCAGAATCTTTTCTTTCACACCCGTGAAAACAAAAGCTAACGATGGCGCCAACCACGGAGCTTGAGGAGATTTCATTGCCACTAGGGAACAAGATATCTGATATAGCAATAATCATTATCAATCTCACTGAGACTGAAGAAGCTCCTTGGAATATATCAGACTGGGCAAATAGCTCACTCTCTCAAAATATGTCCGGATTGGAGTCCTTTGGAGTCGTCATCAAAGGGACAATTTTAACAGCCATAATTCTTTTGACCATCTTTGGAAATACGCTGGTTCTTCTGGCTGTATCATTCACACCCAACCTTCGCAGCACGACCAACATATTTATCGTCAACCTTGCAATTGCTGACCTTCTTTTAGGCGTATTCGTTCTACCATTCTCTGCTTTCCTGGAAATGAATAATAAGCAGTGGATTTTTGGGTACACCTTCTGCAATGTATGGGCAGCCCTCGATGTACTTTGTTGCACGGCATCTATTATTAGTCTCTGCTTTATCAGCGTGGATCGCTACGTAGGAGTGACACGTCCTTTGGCTTATTCCAATATCGTCACCCATTCTAGAGCAGTGATTGCTTGTTTTGCAATCTGGTTCGTCTCCACTGCAATTTCGGTAGGCCCTCTACTAGGATGGAAGGAACCTCCCCCAGCTAACCCCTACGTTTGCGAGGTGACCAAGCAGCTCGGCTACGTGCTCTTTTCGGTCACCTTCTCGTTCTACCTCCCCTGCATAATTATCTTCATCGTCTATTTTCGAATCTACAAGGCTGCAGTGAAGCAGACCAAGTTTCTGGAAACTGGAGTCAAAGTAGTGAAGTCAGCTGGCCACGAAACTACGAAAGAACTCACCCTCAGAGTCCATGCTGGAGCCCACCATGTCCTGAGCCCTGCCGCCCGCAATGGAACCTATGGAGACAAGACCAGCATCAAGGTTACCATGGCCAATCTTCAAGGACGTCTGGCTAAATTCAGAAGACAGAAAAAAGCTGCCAAAACTCTGGGCATTGTTGTTGGAGTCTTCATCCTTTGCTGGTTTCCATTTTTCCTCATTCTACCTCTTGGTAAGTTAGGTCTCGAGGAAACAATCGCTAATATATTCATTGCCAAAAAAATAGAAGAATATAATATTTTAGACTAGTTAGTTTTAAATAATGATTGAAATAAATGTATTAATATAAGAGTTTGACTAAAATTATCTCTACTATGTCTTTGGAAATGTTAGTAAATTTAAGTTCTTAATATTAACTGAAAGAATGTTATAAATATCATTAGTTTTTGATAAAAATAAATATAAGAAATATGCACTAGAAATGTAAATAATATATGTTACATTTTGGCAGTGAATGTTTTTAATTTAATTTAAAATATTATAATGTGTTTTAAGTATAGGAATAATTTTTTTAACTTTTATTATCTCTTAATATTCATCTATTTTAAATAATAATAAGGTATTCGCAAATAGTGTGTTAGAATCAATTAATTAGATCTTAAAATCTTTAAATACTTTTTCTGCAAAAATTAATATTTTCTTTGAGCATTACATTAAAGACACATTTAAATTTACCATAAGCTACAAGCTACTTGAATGCATTTTTGAATTTGAAATTTACGTACGTTAATTACTGTAAAATTTATTTTATTTCATTGAAAATGAAAAATTCAGCACTGGGATTAAATTACTATGATGAATGTTATAGTAATTATATAGGGCACATTCATTATTTTTTCTAAGCATAAAACTTCACTAACATTATTTTAAAATTTTGTCTACGAGTAATTATGCGTTCTTAATAAGTTAAAAAGTTGTTTTGATTATTTTATTAATAGTTCATTATATTCCTTAAAATTTATATGTATATATAATATATTTTCACTATTTGTAATCTTTCGGATTCTTTTATTATTTTAAAAATTTGACTAAGTAAATATGTACTCTTGACAACTTAAAAAAATATTTGAATTCATTCGTGAATATGTAATTACATTCGTTAAAAAATATTATACATTTTTACTATTTTTAATACTTTTATTGATTTAGTTTTGGTTAAGTAACTATGTATTCTTTACGAATTAAATATACTTTTTACTCTATGCTTATATCTATATATATATCTATATTATGCATATTTACTCTATGATTATTATAAATATTTAATTTTATTCGTTAAAATACAATGTATTTTTCCTACTTATAATATTTTTTTGTCCAATGTCTTTCTTTCAATCTACAAAAATACCACAAATTTAGGAAGTTCTTTTACTAAAATTAACCTAAATTTACGACTTACTCATATTTATGATGAAATAAAATCTTTTTTTTTGGCCTTTTTAATTCACCATTTATTTTTTTACTAATAATTGATAATAACCCTTCACTATTTTTTTAAGTATTTATAACATCTAAGAAAGCAAAATAAAAAATGTAGATTCCTTAAAAATATATTTTTTTTTAGTTTACTCAAAATATTTATCTGAATTAAGTCTTTTCTTCGATTATTCGATTTTTTAATTTCTTTAATTGAATATCATTTATAGATAAAAAAATATAGCTCCATGATTAGCCGTATTTGTTACTTAACCCCTTAACTGCCACCGGCGCTTATATACGTCTCCTTTAACCGGTGCGTTGAATGCCTCGGACGCATATATACGTCTATCCAAAATACGATTCTTTTTTTTTTTGCGCTGCTATCAGTAAAGCTATTCTGAAGGCTTTGGAATGCAATAAAATGACCTTGACAGAGAGAGTGTGTGTCTTTGCTGAGGTACTTACTTATTTCAGAGAAAGGTTAATGCACGGTGGTATGCCAATATATTTAAAAATGACGAATCACATTCATATATACATATGTTATACATAAATCCTTCCAAATGTTCTGACGTTATTTAATGCTTCTTTTGAAATGTCATCTGTTAAATGAACTTATAGGAGTGAAAAATTTTAACTTTAATTCACAAAATTTAAAATTCATTGCTTTCCAACAATAAAAATAATAGTTTTTCGTATAAATTAATAGAGATTTTTTTAGCTGATATTACTCGCAAATGTGAGAATTTTAAATACGTGAATTTGTTAATGCAGTAATAATAATCACATAAAAATCATTCTCCAAAAGTAGAAAAATGTTGAAGAGGTAAGTAATGTCTTCACATTTTTCATGATGAGTCTCGAGCCGTGAGAGAGATGGACAACAAAATAATTCGTGAGCTTTTGTAAAGGTAAGAATTTCCATAAGCTATTATTTTCAGTTCAATTCAAAAAAGAATTCTTATCAGAACTTAAAAGATATGAAAGTGAGTTATTTTAAAGTTTCAAAAACTTGAGGTATGTATCAAAAACAGCGTAAGTTCTAAAAAAGATTTCAAATTTTATATTAATTATTCAAATTATATATTCTCTTCAAATTCTAAGTTATATAATATCTGTTTTGTAATAGCAAGATTTAAACAATTTACTAGTTCTCTACATCAATATTGAAAATATACAATATACTTGACATGTAAAGAGATTACTTTAAGATATACTTATAATTTTAAGGAAATATATTTTGTTGAATATAATATTTTAGTTTATATATTTAATTCAGAATAATTTGATATGCGGATATATTTTTAGTGACATTTTTATATTTTTGTCTTTTCTTCTAAAAATTTTTATCCTGATAAAAATCACTCATCTTTGTAGAATTAGTACATTTAAAACTGTTGTAATACAAATACAAAATTCTCGACACATTTATTCAAATACTTTTTTTAAAAAAAAACTACAATTTAAGTATTATTTTGTAGTTTTAATTATTTTTTATACCTTTCATGATCTACAAAAGCTAAAAAATATAATCCACTTAATAATTGAAAATTTCAGTATAATAACTACTCAACAGTACAAAATTATATTTTCACCGTTCAATAAATAAGCACATATGTATTGAAAAGTGAAGAACAGCATTTAGATAATTATAAATTTTATTAATATATTATCATCATTATACATTAATATGGAACATGTATATATTACCATCACATCTCAGTGTTTATCGCCATTCTTTCTCAGTATAAATTAAATAAATCTCTATACTGTTTTGGTAATATATGGACAAAATGTGCGTTTTAATTTCTTTCTTCGTGACCAAGTTATTTCTCTAAAGAAGAAACGATTCATTTCCTTACTTTAAAATATTTTTATGGAAAAAAATCGTTTTACTTAAGCAAATTGTTTTCACTTTTTTTTCCAAATACATAAAAAACTCCGTTAAAAAATGATAGTTCTAACCCAATTTTTTTCTATTCAGAATATTTTTATTTACACACTGAGAGAAGCTGTATATATTTTCATTGTTTAACTAATTTATCAGAATTATTTTTACTCATTACTTACAAATGTATTCGTCAAAAAAATTAAAATAGTAATAAACTATTTTTTACAAAGTATTTATTTTTTATATTTAATTATAAGAAGTTTAATCTTTAATTAAAAGAATTTAAAGTAATTATATTTGAAGAAATAAAGCTTATGTTTTAAAATAATCGGTTTTGACAAAAAAGTATTTTAAATCGTATGCAGTCATTTTTTATCATGTTAAAAATTTAAAAATTTGATATATTAAGAATATTATAATACGTCAGATACCAAATATTTTTTACAAATAATACTGATTTTTTGTTGCCCTAGTTCATTTATCTTTATTATTATTCCAATGATTCTCTCATCTCCTTAAATTATTTCTTCTTTCATGAACAGCTTTAGGTTTTTAGTTATTCAAAATAAATGTTATTTTCTTTCTTTGTAATGTATTGGTCAAGCGTAAATAATTTACTTATTTGGTTCTCTATTAAAATAGCTTGAAAAACACGAAATCGACAGAATACAAAATATTTTCAAAACAAGTTTAGGTAACACTAGAATTGAGATAGTTTCGTATTTCATTTTGCATATCAAAATTAAGGTTTAAATTTTTTTTAAAAAAATTAACATTTCTTAATTAGGTATTAAAAATAATTCCTTCATAAAATAACTCCTACAAAATATTTCAAAACGCATTTTAGTCATGAACTTTATTAAAATTCCATTCAAGCCTTCCATCTCTGCTTTAAGAAAGTTATTTCTGGTATATTTCCAAAGCAACATTGTGTTTATTCACTGAAGCTGAAAATTTCATTCGTTTGTGTCAATTCCGAATACTCGTCTTCTCTTTCTTAAATGAAGTTTTGATTTCTCGCCTTATTATTTTTGTAGAGATCTAAAAAGATTATAGTATGAAAATAAGTAGATACCGTGAAATAAAACTAAATTTTCTTCGGTGGAAACAGCCAAACTTTTCAAGAAAAGCAATAACACTCCCACTCAAAACGACTTGTTTTTGTTGACATGTTTTTTTACCTATTCTTCCATTTCCGTATGTATCTATCTATTTATCGAAGAGGAAAAAGGTTTCGAGCATCTTGAGGAAACTCGGGAACCTTCCCGACGTATTCAGTATATTGGATCAACTTTTCGTTTCCGGTGAATTGTCACGGTAGAAAAAGCTACCGGGTCTAAAGAATTTTGTATTTACTCTATGAGAGTGGCAAAAACCGAGGTAACTAAAATTTTTGAAAAACGCAAAATTATGCGATTTTTACTAACATTTCTTTTTTGTAGAATTACGAGAACTGAATCAATGCTACCATGAAATGTGATTACTTTTAAGCTCTGGTATACTTGAATGATGAAAATATTTTTGAATTATTTACATAACATCGAATAAATTTGATTTGAATTTAAATATAATACAGTAAAATTCACCATTTAGATTTCTAGGATATATAAAGAAGAAAAACTTTATTGAACTTTTTTTAATATTTTTTTCGTGTTATTGAACTGAAAGAAGAGTATTAATTTCGATAGCAGATAATCTCATAAATTAAATTAGTTGAAAACTGTAAGAGTAAGAAATTAATTAGCTCACATCTTTTGTTAGTAATATCCATCCTCGTATCATTCATTCCCCGTACCTATAAATCATGTTTATATTTCGAGCTATCCCTAAGACTATTCTTATTAACTTATGATAATGAAATTAGCCACACAAACATAATATATAAAAAATCGATGCACAAAATATTTTATTACCTATTTTATTAATAACCTTTATATTAAGGTTTCTTTTAGAAAAACGTGCAAGCAAAACTCAAATATTGAACTAAATTTTTATGAAAAATGAATTATTTTCCTATTTGATTCCGTTATAACTATATGTTTTCATTTTATGTTTATGTATGTATAATATTGTTTGCAGTATTATAATAACTATTTCCTGAAATTAACCTTATTGAAAATTGTTTTCTTTTGTTTCGAGGCTGTATGTTATATGTTGCCATAATCATTACTTCCATACATGTTAACTTTCTCCAATTATTAACTTTCTCCACTTATTCAACTTATATTAACTGTCAGTCAACTTATTGACAGTGAGATCAATTAAACATAATACGAGAAATAAATCAATATTGTATTATCTATGTTATTTATGGCCTATTTACTATGGGTTCAATTAGAAAGGTTATTATGCAAGCATGCTCAAAAATATCCAACTAAGTTTCAAAACTATGAATTATTCCCGAATTTGTTTCACTTAGTCACGAATATGTTCCATCTGCTTCATTAGCATTTTTTTCATGTTTCTAACTTGTTTCAAGTATTAATACATTTGTTTTCTGCCGTAATCTCTAATGTATTTTTTCTGTTTTTTTGTTGCTTATGGTGCGTGTTTGTGTGCGCTCTATCATAATCATTACTTTTATATCGATTCATTTTGAATGATTTTGTTTTTATCTTGCTTATTTCTTATTTCACGTAAGTAGTGCTCAAATTGTTTCAAAATACCAGTTATATTTTCCCGAAAATCATTCAAAAAACAGGTTGTTGGGGGTTCTCCTATTATACGGATAATCATTATATAGATGTAATGAGCTCATTATATTACAAAAGTTACGAATTCCAGATGAAATAAAGCATCGAACACGGAACGAATCGAAATCTATAATTTAGGGTTTTCATGCACTTCAACTATTATTCTATATGTTTCATATTTTGAAAGATCATTTTCTAAGTTTTGAGCTTAATGATTATATCATTTGAGTTTGAGAAGAGTCTTTAGGTACATTTGGACCTTTTTTATTGATACTGGAAGGGATATTTGATCCAGTATTTTATTCAGTAAATTTATTTTCATGAGTTCAAATGCCGTATTATTTTTGTAATTTGCTTAATGATGCTGTAAAAGTTCAGGAATACTGTTGAGGAGAATTGATATTAAGTATAATTAATGTAGTAAGACTTGAATAAAAAATTATTTTTGTTCCGTCGCTCACTAATTCATGATTTAACCCCTTTAAGCCCCGAGCGTTTATACACGTCCTGCTGAGCTGGTGCCTTTAGTGCCCCGGACGTGTACATTCGTCCTTTCAAAGGAGTACTTTTTGTATTGTGCTGCTTTGTTTCAAACTTGTCCCACGGCATTGGAATACAATAACATGATATTGACAGTGCTTCTAAAGAATTGACTTATTTCGAAGAAGAGGTAGGAAAGGGAATTTGGAAGGGTATATTCCAGGAACGATGAAATTTATTGCTAAGCAATTTTTATTGTTTTGTGCTCTTTTCTATTCTTCATTTGCTGTCATTTTAGCTTACCTTGTGTAATAGGAGCTTTTTAATTTGGTTTACAAATGCACTGAATGCGATACTGGTTTATGTGTTTAACCATGTTTTAGGATATATTACAGAACAGATAAAAAAAGTTATAATTTCTTTTTTTATTATATTCTAACTTTAGAAATTAAATTTTTTATTTTTATTTTATTATTTTATCTTTTTATTTTCCTTTTCTTTCTTTCTTTAAAGTGAACAATTTTTAGGTGGAAAAACGCACTTTTTCTTTTTCCCCAATAAACCGCCTGTGGGAAAAACGGTGGCACTGGTAGGGGGGTATTTTGTAAATTTTCCTCGGCAGTTAAGCGGTTAAAAAGTGATAACCTATTATTTGCATCTAATATAGTCCGATATTTGAGAGATATATTTTATATAAGTTTTAATTTAAAAAAGGGGTACAATGGAGAGACAAATTTGTCTCTCTCTCTCTTTCTCTCTTCAAGAAAAAGAAATAGTTTCTTTAATAAGAGAAATACTATGTTTTTCTGAATACTTCACTGATATTTGCTCTTTCGTTCAAAAGAAATTTATCTCAGCGTCTACGTAAATGCGATTATTTCCTGGCATTCACTAGTTTCAAAAAATTATTTTCATTTTACAATTTGCCATAAATTATAATCGTATTTTAATGTTTATCAAATATCTTGAGACCTATAACAATTTTTTCTCAATAAAATTCTATAAACCTTAAAGCATCAATAATAAATATACAAAAAATATCCCTTTAAAAAGAGTCAGTAAAAAATGGATTTTTCTCAGTAATCAAGGAACAGATTGCTTAAATAATACAATTACCTCTTTCAATTCTTCTACCTTTAGTTTAACAATAGGCATATTATAGTTGACCTCTACTTAAAAATGCAGGTTACAAAAATAAACTATAATTGTTTGTATAACTTATTGTATAATATTTAACTCTAATTTAATATAACTTTAGTACACAATATTAACTCTAATTTAATTATGTTCGCAAGTTAATCTTTAATTACTGATTAAATATTTATTAACAGTTTATGAAGTTAATTTAATTATTTACATTAAGTTACATTTTAAATGAAAATTTAATGCCCTTCATCTTATTAAAAATTTAAATTCTCTTCACACAGGTATTAAAATTTACTTAGTCAATCCAAGAATAAAATTGCAACTGTTCTTATTTTCTAAAGTATAAAAAGATAAAATTGTCTATATCTTATTAAAGGACTTAATTTTACGTAAAACCATTCAACTATAACAAGAACTGCAAATGAAGCTATAACTGAGTTTTCTAATCAATTTGGCAAAATTTTAATTCTATGATATGTTTTCTTTATTTTAATTCTCTTAAAATTCACCTATTAATGATCCAAAAAAATCTCAATCGGTAATTTATACAATTTAATTTCTGACTAACGCATTAATACCAATTTAAAGCTCCGAAAGTTTTCAAAGTGATTCCAGTTCTGCAGTCATAAATCTCGACTGATGATCTAGTTGTCAAAGCTTAAGTATCCAAATATGACCTCTATTTAGAGGTTGCAGAGATAATGGAGATATTCGATCCAATAATGGACTTGCCGTTCTGCAATGTCCTAAATTTTTACGTTTATCATTCGCCTTGTGCTCTCTAACCTGTAACGACATTGTTATATAAGAGATTAAACAATGTTTCCTAAATAGGTACAGTTTAGTTTGATACTGTAGAAAATAGTACTGAGAAAATTCGAGAAAATATATTTTTCTATTTATTTTGCTACTTATTGAAGAATATAGCTATTAACTACTCTAGTGATGAGTGAATTTGATTGAGTTAAAATTTCGTGAAGCTATGAGGTCAATACATATACTTTTGAGAGGATTTTATCATTAGATTATGATTCGAACGTTTCTCGTAAGGTAAAAAATCTCTCTCTCTCTATATATATACACGACGATATGTTAGATACAATATGTTGATGATGTAACAAAAATTTCTTCTTGGACATTTTCCCGTTTTTTTTCTAGCTATAATATACATTACATTTTTTTTAATTATAGAAACTAAATTTATAATTTTCCAAGTATTGTCTATCCCGCCACAAAAATGAATTGATTTATTTCATTAAAGTCGTACATATATTGAAGTACATATATTGAAGCGATGGACGTAACTTTTGCTCTCGTGTACAAGAATAAAAACTGTGATAGTAAATAAAGATACCTTTCCTTTTTTCAGTAACTTTTGACACCTCAAATCAGAAAGCGGGAAGCACTTTACATCTCATCAAATCGTTCACTAACATCAAAAATCCCTCTTAAAAATTACATTGGGCGGGATTCTTTTCAATTTTACACCTGTAGACTTCTCATAAAAGGTAGCTGAGGTTTTTCTACTTATACAGAACCAACAAAGGAAATAATCCCCACTCACGAAATCTAAAATGCAAATTCATGCGTCATTGATTCAAAGCACTTCCCTCTCCCTCCAGCATTTAAGGGGAGAGAAGGGAGTGCAATACAATGAGGATTTCGAAAGAATAAACCAAAGTAAATCAAATACCATAATTTTTACTTCATTGGTTTCTTCTTTTCTAAATCCTCTTTTTCTGTTCAGATTTTCTGTCATCCTTTTTGAATGTTTAAATTGTTATTGATATTGTAATTCGTGTATAGACATGCTCTTAAATCTACTGCTTTCCAAAGATTAATTTAGGTTATTAAGAAAACAAACCCCGACCGACAGAGAGAGAGATTCAAATATCACATGATCTATCTGCAGAAACAGAAAAGTTTCATGCAAAGGTTTTTGCTGCATAAGCATACAATTTGTATAAACAAAGTGAAAGAAACTCGAACAGGAAACCATGATTTTAAAATTTTTTCATAAAGTTAGGAAAAATAGTAAAACATTATCAAATTAATATTTTTCTGTAAGTTTAAATAATTAGGATTATGCCTACTGAAAAAAATGCAAGAAAAACATGAACTCGATTAACTTATTTTATTTTTTGCATCATTTATTGAATCAGAATGATTTTAGCTTCCTTGGCCTTTTTTCACAAAAAATTAACGCCCTCCAGATAAATATTTTTAAAAAAAATTTTTAAGTGCTAAAAAACAAAATCTTTATTTAGCATACAGAAAACCACTAAAAAAAGTAGGACCATTTGACACCAGGTCCTTACATTTATTACTGTTTTCGCACAGTGAGTTTGCTTCATTTTTTTATTGCATATTAAAACTATAATATACCATACTATAATTCACTGGATATTCTTTTTTATATTCGATTTCCTAATATGATAATAATCATATTTAAATTTACAAACAGGAATCATGAAACATTTGATTATATTCTCACGGGAAAGATCTTCCTAGCTTCAAACTAATTGCTTCTATTTTAATTATTTAAAATTTCTTAATCGTAACGTGAGGTTTCTAAAGTATTAGTTATAATGCTCAAATGACTCTTTTTTTTGCGCTTAAAACTTTTTAAAAATTTTATTTAAAAGCTTCTAAATTCAACAATCTGTTTTGAAACTGTAATAGTAGAATATAATATACAGAAAAAAGAGGAAACATAAAATAGAACTGAATTTTCCTTGTCCTTTATTCTCATAGGATCTGCTCTAAGGAAAGGTTTCAGAACAAATCTTTGTGTTATAACTTCCGCTAGAAATGACGCCCTGATTGAGATGTCGGATACAATTCTCTCTAGAAGGGACATTCAGGGATAGCGAAAGAATTGATTATTCCCGGGTTTTTCTTCATTCTTAGTGTAGGAATGTTGCTATTTCGAAGGAATGCTTGGTATTTGTTATCTCTGACATCGACTCCTTTTTCAGTATCAGTTTCAGATAAAGACATTAGTATTTAGTTGTTTCCGAAATAAAACTGAACTGTGAGCGTGATTCTTAAATCATTCTGTAATCTGGAGAAAAAATCAAGCGAAAATAGTTTTGCATTAAGAATTTTTTTGCTTTGTTGTATAAATTTTCGGATAAATAGATTACTCTAAGCTTTATATAAATCTCTTAACTAAATAAAATAAATATTCTTAAGAAAAAGTCGCTTAATCTTTATGCTTTAAATTCAATTCAAACATATAATGTAAATTAATCTGATGTGTGTTAGTGATTAGTTATAATTTTAATTTAATTCAATTTTTAACTATATTGCAAATTCTAAATATTTAGTTAATTTACTTTTCTAACATAGCAGAAAACTTTCGAGAAGAAAATCATCAAATATTTCTGAAACTTTGTTATTTACACCATTCAGTCTCCTCATTAGTTTAAATATCTATAATGTTTCTTTACATATTCAAGAACATCATTGCTTATTTCATGATTGCTTGTAGTATAAGTCATGTAACTAATGTTATTAAATCAACAGAGGAAAAATAAAAAAGTACAGGATAAAATCAGATAATGCATCTAGGAAATATTTTATTTTCATACTTAACTACGATATTTTGATATCAAAATTTTAAAAAAAGATCGTACATTTTGAGCTCTACTTCATTGTTGATCATTTCATATTTCTGCACTGACTTTTATTACTTTAGATGTTTGTCTTGGAAAATACAGCAACAAATTTTTTAGGAATACATATAGTTTAGATGATATGAAAAACATTTTTAAACACTTTTTAACCCTTTAACAAGTAATTTTTTTTTGTCCAAAATCTTTCAAAAAAGGCACATTTTTTTTATTGCTTAGAATTAAGAATAGTGCTTGATAGAATGAGAAAATGGAAGAACTTTATTTTAATTTTCAATTTTGAAGTTAACATGTTATTTTTCATTTTATAATTGTGATACATAAAAGCTTTAAATGTTTGCTTTTTATAAGTACACTCTGTATGCTATGAAGAATGTTTCACGTATCCTGAAAGGATTTTTCTCATACTCACAAAAAATTTTCATATTTGTAACTGTTTTTCGAACGGTTGAGGGTTTTGTGTGTATTTATTTATACATGTGTGTGTGTGTGTGTGTGTGTGCAGACATATTTTGAAGCATGGTGTAATATAAATCCTTAATTGCAATCGTGATAGAAATATATTGGCTTATTTTGGATTATGTTTCCTATTTCATTTCTTCTCAAACAACAAACTGCACATTGTCTTGCCGATCCCTCTTCCTTATCGAAAATTTCAAAGAATCCAAATTCTTGCTTTCAAACAAAAATGTCCGCCTTCCCCATAAATAAAATCCCGGTTGAGAAACATTTCAGCACCATGGACAAACTATATTTCTTAAAAACAATAGCACAAATAATTTCACTACAAGAATTAAAAATATGCTCAAATCAAAAATAGAAAGATGAAAATATCTGTACCCGTACAGCGTATGGGCAAACCAGTTGCGGTCAACCTTCGGTTGCCCGTACAGTGTACGGACTAAGCGGTTAAAGGATTAAAGAGAAAAATTTATTAAATAATTTGATTGATATTTTCAGCACGATGGGGAGAAACATCGTACAGTGATATTTTATATATTTTAATTTTTTTCATTACTTTCAAGAGAAAAATTTGACTTTCAAGTTAATAATACCAAACTAAACATATCATAACAAGTGAAATTGTAAGCGATTCTCAACGGATGAAGTTTATTGAAAACGAAAACACTTTTTTTATTTTCGTGATAAATATTGATAAGGAAAATTTGTAAGATACTGTAAGATAGCTAACGTGAAGCACAAAAATCAATGTCTTTAATTATCTTCATGAAAGGTCACTTTTCCATTTAAAGAAATAATAATTGTGCACTATGTGGCTATTACATAAAATCTTGAAAGACACCACAGTAAAATCTTTCATTAAATCTTTTATTAAATCATTTATTAATGCTTTATCTAAAATGTAATTAATTTTAGCATGAAGCAAATCCCTTTTTTTAATGCACAAGTTAAAAACTATATTTGTAAGAAACAGTTAACAAGTTTCCGTACGAGCCATAAAAAAGTAGAGGGAAATAAAAACCATACAAATTATTATTGCTTCTTTTTTAGGATTTCAGCACAAAATAAATCAAACTCAAAAGCTTCATAACTTTTTCATAAAATGCTACAAAATTATCCATAATTGCTGTTATTCAAATAAGTTTATTTAAATTGTGAACAGCAAAAAGAAAAAATTCAACTTGTAAAGTGAATTGCTGTGTTCTTAAGTGCCATTTAAAAATCATAATCACCCCACTACCGTAATTTAATAACGCAGTTGTGATCGCCTGTCCCCAAATGGATGTAATCAAATAAGCAAAATATAATATATTTTTCATTTTATTTTCTTTCCGATACTAAATGTACTAGGATATAAGTTAATTACTCTACCCCCACAACAATCCCAAAAAAGGACTCTGTTCCACACACACATCTTTTTTTCCCCTGCTATTCTTCGTGTTTCTATTGCATCGATTTCCTTTATTCCTTTTTCTAGTCGCTTATTTTTATTCTTTTATTGCTTGGTCCGAAATTCGGTTATCAGGGTCTTAGCCACACATTGTTTAATGCTCAGTTTGTAATTGCTTTTTTCCCTTGGATTTTGTTCATAGACAAATAGAAATGCTAAAAAACACTCGATCTTAGAATGGTATTTTGTTCTTACAGGGGCATTTTAATCCCTAAGTGTTGTTACTGAGTGTAAATCTTATGTTTATTTCGATAATAAGTTTATAAAAATACTTATAGCATGTCAATATTTTTTTTAAATAAAAAGGACGTGGTCTTAGAAAAAAAAAGTACTTTTATCTCTTAATCTATATATTTAAATTATACTTGATTAATAATACTGATAATTTCCCCTCTACAAGCACTTTCCTTAAATTATAAATAAAATTTAAGTTTGTAAAATGTCCGTATGAAATATTGTGTGTGCATAGTAATATATGTATGTATTTTGAAAATTACATAATTATTTTTTCGCTCTTTTTACAGAAAAAAATGAATAATTTAACTTATTAATGTACTTTTTTCCTTTTTTTTCATTTTTGCACGCATGTTTTCTAAGAATAAGCATAAAAATCAGGATTTTTACCTATAACTCAAAATAAAACAAAACTACATCTGCTTTTGAATAAATTATTGCTTGATGTAATCAGAATATGTTTCAAATTTTGACTGAAATTATACTCAAACCATTGCTACAGAAACTTTCACGTTCGAATATCTATTTATGCTGCTAAAAGTATTGTACTTAGATTTATTGGGTTTTCTTTCTAAGTCATTCAGCATGAAGCAAATAAATGTTCATGATAGCTTGGATGAAAGTAGTGGGGACTCATTTTTCTCCCATGCTCTATTAACAACTGACAAAAGAAAGAAAAATAATGCATTGACATAATAAATTAACGTGTTTCTTTGAAATCTTTTTCTTCTTATCTTTGATTGCTGGCATCTCATTTATCGCAGTACTGACCTCATTTACAGTAGTTATGCTAGATGTTACACATTCTTATTTTTTCGCATTATTATTTTAAAAGATTGTCATATTCAAAAGTCCTTAAGCACAAAAAAGTGAATTTGTTCGCAAAAATTCTTAACATGCTCCATTTATAAATAATTGGTGTTTCTGGTATAATCTCTTTAGCTGCAACTTAGTTTCAAAGTTTTAATTAAAGGAAATTTAAGGTATCTGACTACGTTCGGAGCCCTGATTTTACAAAAACGTATTAATGAATGATTCTTTTTAAATTATTATGACTTAATTTTCAATGACATAAACGGTTTTAACAATATTATTGCAATGAAAATGATTTAAATGTAATTTTTTGGCTAATAAATGAATTAAAAAAGAGGATTTATTTTCAAAACATTCTCCTTTTATGGAAAATGCTACAACAGTAATAATATTTTCCCTATATATATATAAGACTTCTGTACAAAACCTGAAATAAAATCTTTGAAGTATATGATTTAAAAGTGAATATATTCATATTTTAATATATCAGAATATAGAAATTTTTATAAAAAACACCGGTTATATTACTAAAATTGATTTTAACTATGAAAATAAGGTGAACTTTTTAAAACTCCAGTTCAGGCTCTGTACTGAGAATCTTACAATATATAAGAAAAATATTATTATTTTAGAATCATTCTCCATAAATGAAAATGTTTTGAAAATGCGTAATTTATTCTTTTTTTTTTTACCAAAAAATGTATTTAAACAACATTTTATTGTAAAAATATTCTTAAAACACATTTATATGTATATTCCAGTTCAAGTAACGGTATCAGAAAAACTATTAATTTATACGCTTTTACAAAATCACCGATCCGAAGTTAGTCAGTAACCTTATAAAGAAGTGAGCTTGAATTTATTGCAATTTTTTTCCAACTGTGTAAAATGTAGTTCAAAATTGATCCCACTGTAGAACATTTAAAATCCTTCATAAGAAAAAAAATTAGATTAGTTTATAGTTTAAATAAGAATACTCTGTTTTGCATAGCATATATAATTCATTGCTCCATCGCTCACACATAAAATCACAGATGTAATAAATATTCTTTAACACAAATCATTCTTTTTTTATGCTTGTAAATTCAATAACAGATAACAGCACAACTTAAATCAAATTATCTATACATATTGCAGCTATTGGGCAAGGAAGGAGTGGGGAATAAAATAAAAGGGATATTGAAAAAAAAAGGCATCAATTTTCAAAAAAGTTAGTACGTCTCGTTTCTTAGCAACACAAACATATCAGCAGTAACTGGGTTATAAACCTCTTGCCTTCCATGTAGTTGCACGTTCATGGGACTATTTAAAATCGTTAAAACTTTTGATACTGTAGTAATAACACTATACTGATAACACGTTTTTAAATTCAGGTTTTAAAGGCTGAAATTATTTTTAAAAGCTGTTCATCATAAACGAATTCAAACATAACAGAAAGGAAAACGCGATATAAATTTCAATTTTCACACGCCTCATGATTTCATCTTCATTCGCGTTAATATCACGATTTTTCAATTACATTTTTTATTACTAATTGAAATTTTAATCCTCTTTCAGTCGAAGAACTTCTTCTTTCCCTTTTACATTATCATCAAATTTAATCTTTTTTTAAAAAAATTCAGCAAAGAGATATAATCTTTTTTTTTTCAAAAAAAAAATGAGAAATAATAAGGAGATTTTATTTTTCTTTGATACATGCACACACACACACAGAACTTCAACTTTTTTTTTCTCTAAAAACAAATTACTCGTAAAAGGTCACGAATTTTTTCATTTTGATAGGACAGATATTTAATTCTAATGCCTATGAAAATATTTAATCTAATACGCTTCGAAATAAAAATATTTGTAGAGAATTAAAACCCATTTCATCGAGGACTGATTCTTTAAAAATCTTTCTTTTAAAAAAAATTGCGATACGATCTTCATGCTTCTTAAAAGAAAATAAAAGCTTTAAAATATCAATTTAAGCTACAGAATCGAACCACTCATTATTTTTAAAATACAAAAAAGAAATGTTTGAATTGCTGCATTATGATAATGTTTTTGATATATAAGCCGATTATTTCATTTTTAGCAAGCAGTAAATATTTAATTTTACATTGACTTTATAAGCGATATTTTTCTTTATAACTATAATTTAATTAATAAACAAAACTGTATGTCTGTTTGAGATTAAAATTGCCTTGATTGTTTTTAGAGTTGAATTAAAGGAATTCCCAAAGCAAGTTAACTCTTATTGGCACTTTATTGATATCCTTTTATTTTCGGCTTATATTGAAATGTTATATCATTATATTAATATTCCTCCTTAGTTAAAATTATATTAAAATGTTATATATGTACATTTTATGTATAAAATTAAAGTAAATAAATACTTTGACATCTTTTTTGCGGTTTTTATCGTAAAATATCATTGCATTGCTCTAAAAAAACATAGGTGGTCCTGAGAGATTTTTACACACATTTAAGGAAACAATGATTTTAGTTAGTGACCACTTAAGTGTGTATTAATTTAAAATCCCTCTAATAAAACCAAACATTAATAATTATTGTGTTCTTGAGTCGTACATTTATATTGGCATGATTATCTAAGATTTCATATTTTCATTTCAAAATAATAATAGCTGTGGTTATGAAAAAAAAACTCTTAGAGGGATGTATGTTACCATGGTCTTGAAACTCAGATAAAAACATATGCGTACAAATATATATACATTAATATATTAAACGAATTCAAAGCTTTATCTTCAAATTTTTAATATGCAAAATATAAATTGGTTAAAGTATGAAAATATTGTATAGGGAAAAGAAACATACTTTTATCACTATAAAACGTGATTTTTTTTCTTAAAAAAAGCAACTGTACAGTATTATACAGAAAGTATGAAATTAAATAGGAAAGATAGGGAATATTATTGTTTTAGGAAACATTTAGGACATGTATCTTCACCGTAACTTAAAATACTGCTATTCAACCAAATACTAATTTTTCAATGCACAAGTGTGTTTTGGGTTTATCATTATATATATATATACCAAACTTGTATTGCCTCGCCAATGTTCACTAGCGTAATATAATAAAATTGTCATGATTATATATATTATTATTTTAACAATTTATAAATTAAAATATTTTTCCATTTCTTCTTAATTCCTCAGATTTTGACTTATATTTTCTGAAAATAATTGAAAACATCTTTTACAGATTTATTTAAAAAACAAACAAAAATATCAATTTAAAGAAACTATAATTTTGCTCCTGAAATGGTTCAAAGATAACTTTTTACAAATCAAATCGTTGAAAATTTCACAATTCCACAATTAATATACTTTTTTTTTAATTATCTGCTTATATTTCTCCAATTCTCATTTGTATAAAACGCTCTTAAACATGTCTGGAGGTGGTAATATTATCTAGAAAACTTTAACTATATACTAAGGGCTTTTTCGTTTTCTGGATGTCATCTTGACCGAATAAAATAATGCTTGTTCATTGTTATAATCTTTTCAGGAACTATCTGCCGCCAATGTTACATTCCTAGCCTGCTTTTTGACATATTCTTCTGGACCGGATACGTCAACAGCTGCTTGAATCCCATCATCTATGCTTGTTCGAGTCGTGACTTCAAACGGGCCTTCCGCTCAGTTCTCCACTGCGCTGGCCTTGGATCCGATCGAGATTTGCAATCTTTCCGGGCTCGCACCATCAACTTCACCTTGCGTAGTACCCGCCGATCGACCGACAAGAAGGAAACCGGCACTTCTGGCCTTGACCCGGAAAAAATCGCTTTCGATGTGACGAAGATACCTCCCTTGATTCAGCCCCAATATTCCCTGGATAGTGAGTCCCCTGGAAGCATCAATGAAAACAACGGGGAAGATGAATTACCACCCTCCTATCAGAGCATAGCTGCACCGACCATTGCTGAAGCTATCAGGAGAGTCAATTCAGTGATCCGCACCGGTTCCGGCACCGATACCGATTGCACCGTCATTGGTACCTCTGAGTGACATTTCGGCCTATATTCTCAGGTTTGGGGAAAAAATTACTTCTGATTATCAGATGATGTCTTTTGAAGAGCCGTTATTCGTTTCACCATATGGCGATGATGCTGTAGTAGTAAATCATTCGCTGGTGAAAAGCGGTTCCTTGGCCTATCAATTTCTTGGTTTAGACCAAGAATTGAAGTGTCGGCTTCGCTACGAAGGGCACTATTGGTTAGAGCAGTGTTTCTCTAAAGGACCACCTATTCTTGCGGTTGATTTGAAGATTGTTTTTAAGCTGCTCATCCAAATTTTCTTTTATGTACTTATGAAAATAGGTGCTCGACGTTTTGTTCTGCTTATATAATCCTATAACGGCAATTTGTCATTCATTTGCTGTAAACTTTTGTAACGAGGTTGACAAAGCTTTAATTACTTCAGCATCAATTCGGTATTCTTGTGTTTCCATGCTCAAAACTTGTGCTTTTAATTTCGATATTCCTATTCGTAAGAAACTCAGACTTTCAAATCATTTTTGCAATAAACATTGCCCTGACCTTCTCGTTTTTTTAAAAAATTTAAGAACAATCACCGATCCAATCTATACTTATGTTTAACACTAGTTGTTCGAGATGTACGATATGTGAATATGTGTGTATGGGATTCAATGTATCTTGTTTTACTCAATTGTTGTTGTGAAATTCGATGTCGTATATATTTTTACTCTAAGCACTTGATTGTCTGAGAAATTTATCAATGTATATGAAATATTGTAGTCTTATTAGTTACATGAGGATATTTGTTTAACGTGTATCGTTGTTTCTTACGTGTTTCGATTGTAATTGGGGAATATACTCATTCCATTGACTGTATCAATCTCCAGTTAAGTGAAACTATTCATTGAATGTTGTGTTTCGTTTTCAGTATAAATGCTCAAATCTCATTTTTATTCTTCATATATATATATGTATATGTATATGTACATGTATATATATATATATATATATATATATTCTCTTTCTGTGGTTTGAACATTTGTAACATTAGTATTTGTTACACAAAGCACTTAGTACATAATATAGGTAAAATCTGCTAAGAAATGTATATATGTGCTGTAATCACAAAACATACATGGTTTTAATTCTCATTTCGTCTGTACGCGTATAGAAGCAGTTATTTGTGTGTTAGATGCATGTAAGAATGTCTACTAAATATCATGATTAGTATTTTACAGAGATGTGCATGACAGACCTCTACGTATTTTATCTTCGAATAAAACTTGGATATATAATTATTGTCAGATTTTGAGAGTGAATTATTGTTCACTCTTTGAGATACTCCGTGTCTCCAGTGAAAAAATGAGAAAACTTCCTCTCTGAAGTTTACTCATAAGAATAACTTTTCAGCTCTTTTCAAAGTATAAAGACAATTGGCCTGAATGGGCCCCACATACAAGTTTCGTTCTTAAGCATACATTTATCTCGAGTTAAACTTTTAAGTACGCTTTCAAAATTATATTCCTTAAGTGTAGTATTTTTAAATTAACATTTTATATGTGAGTTGGAACGTACTTTTTGGGGGTCTTTTTCTATTTTTTAAATAGTCCATTAGCATTTACTGCACCGTTCATTAATTTTATTTAAAAATAGAATTAAAGTGCTGATATTTTGCTTTCAAAAATTAATTTTTTGACAAGTTTTATTAAGTACATTGAATAGACCGAATTTTATAACTCAATAAAGACAAAATTCTGCAAGCTTGTTTAATTAACCTGAGCTCTCTGTATGTTTATTAAAATATTATTTGATTATATATACAAATTTTATAATCGCTTACTTTATTCAAAGATTAAGTTGTTTTTTTCACTCAAGCAATTTAGCTATGAGTTGCTTCTTATACGACAAAGATATAGTTTAATTCAACTCTAACTAGAAGAACAGTTATATATATATATATATGTTTGCAATTTCCACTCATCACGTATCAAATTGATAACTGATTGCCATTTGCAATGGCAATCAGTTTTTCTTATATATTTCATGTAGTGGTGTTTCAGTTGCGTATAGTCAAATCAAATGATAGAAAATGTCTACTGCTTTCAGGAAAGGTAAGTTTTACCTTAAATTATTCCTTTTAACTATTATTATTGAAAATAACACATTACTGCCTTTTTCCCTTAATTTCGTATGGAATTTGCTATTAGTTATTAACAGAACGGGATATGCGTGTTTTATATGCATTATATTAGTTATAATTAATCAATTTAAATTTATTTCATTAACTTTTTGATGACTCTGTAATTTGAAAGGTCAAATGCACAAATCAAATCAAATTACTTTTAGAAGATCCAATTTTGAAATACGTGGTCCTTGGAAAGTTAAGCGTACGTCATTAAGGCGAATTGAATGAGTCCTCAGTGAAATTCTTTTTAGAGACAAGATGCTGATTTCTCAATGTAAAATTCATCTTAGATAAAAATGAAATTTACTTAAAAAAGTGTTGAGATTTAGAAAAAAAAATCTATACACAAGTACTTAACTATTATATCACATACATGTCTAAATTGAATTATGCAACCGAAAATTATAAAAGTTATTTATTGCAATTCAGCTTAACAGTAAATAATCAAAACATTTTTTTAAATAAGCATTGATAAATTATAAATAATTTTAAATATTATTCAGATTCGTTTTTACAAAATTATATTTTCTAGCAAACGATTTTTCAACAGTACTGCATGTAGTCTAAAGATCTCTACATTCGATGCAATTTATCTCACTTTTCTATGCTATTATGAATAACGTCAACCGTGCTATGCCGTACCTGAATCTGTCTACGTGTTTTAGTAGCAAGTAACATCTTAAATCAAACGCTCGTTAGACATTAGAAAGAGGAGGTACAATAAAAAGGGAAGCTGATAAGCACGCTGCTTTGTATAAATTTTTATTCATTTTTTATTTCTTGAAAAAAAATGAATGATGTGAAAATTAAATGATGTGAAAAATTTAAATATTGTGAAAAATTAAAAATTGAGCCTGAAAAGCGTGAATGTTGAGGAATTTTTAATACCATCATGAAACTATTATATATATATTGATAACACCAGGATAAATACAAACACTTTAACATTTGTACGTTTTCCCCTACATGTTTTCAAACACGATTCTGAATAATAAATATATTGAAAAATTAATATTAGTAAGAGAAATTTCTTTCTTTATAAAGACCCGATTTCTAAGTGTGGTTTGGACTCTCATAAAAAACTAAAATATTTAATGTAATTTTCCATTCATTTTGTACGAATTTTTCTTACATATTTACGCTTTATAAAGTATTATTAGAGTAGATCTCGTAATTCATACTAAATTCATATTGTAAAACTTTTTGATGAATATTAAACTTAACTTAAGCATACTGAACGTAATTAAAAATATAAAAAAAATATATACGAATATTATCTAAAGTCCGATATTTGTATATAGCTTTTCCTGTACTTTCTTTTCATATTATAGCAATCCCACAAATGACAAAAAACTTTGAATTATTACAACTTTGAATTTTATAAATAGTATTTAACTCTAAACTCAGAATATTTAGTTCAAAGGGATTTTAAAAGATATTTTAAAACTTTCACGAAATTTTTTTTTCAGTTCATACATTCTTTTTTTATTTAATCTATATTTATTTAACGTATAAAATATGCATGACCTTTCATCAGGTTATATTTTCCTTGACACATTAATTTGCTGATAGTTATTTATCGACAACCAAGTATTTGTTTTTTTAAAATATACGCTTGCTTATATTTTACCTATTTTGCTCAGGTTATAAATTTTGAAATGAGTTAAAATAAATATGCTATATGTTAAATAATTTATGTTAGAATAATTCCAAACTAGTATAAAATTGGAAACACCAACTCAATGTTTTCTTAACGAGAGCTGTTTTTTATTATTTCATTGACTCTTTTTCAGCATTTTCACCAAAAAAAATGTTCTTCAGTAATTTTAAAAGCTTTAAGACACAAACACTTAAACAAATTGAAAAATCAGTTTATAACTAACAGATTCTCGAAACTAAATAAAACTGAATCCATTTCCATTACCGACACATGGCGTATATTTATGCTTAATAAAACTAGTTTTTATAAAATTTAATGTACGTTATTTTTCCTTTTAAAGTACATGATCAAAGAAAATATATTAATGAAATTCTTAGGGAACAGAAAAGAGTTTTTAATTTAAATTTATCTTTGAGCTTTTTTGTTATAAATATAGAAGAAAAGAAAAAATTATTTGAAAATAAATAACTTTTTAACATAAAATTGTCAAATCAGTGGAGAAAAATGCTTTCAAAACTAAAATAAGAATTAATTTTTTTGAACACGTTTATTCCCCTTGTTCTGTTAATAAAAATAAAAATTTCATTCTACCAGAATGTTAATTTTCGATTCTTAATAAATTTAAAATTTCATTGATAATGCTTATTTCTTTAAATTAAAAGAACTGGGAAGCTAAGTGCTTCTTCGTTCAATGTCCAAAATTATTTTTATCGTGAAGGAAATAATTCGGCGAATATTTTTCAAGATTTGCAAATATTTCAATTTTTTTCTCGTGGGGGTAAATTTCACAAGTAATATGCATAATTTCTTAACTGAAACATAATTAATTTTAATGCTTTCGTACTTTTAGACAGTCTCAGTGTAACAGAAAGATTAACATTAATTTTGAATAAATCCCCGATTTTCAGGCAGTTGTCGCTTATTTTAAACCAGCGCTACATATTTCTATTTGTTCTTCTTACTATTTATTGAATTACTCTGTTTATAAATATTACGCTCCTATAAGAGATTAATTTCCTAATTTAAAAATTAGTACTAGATCTTTCAATGAAGTCTTCTTTTCATTAATAAAGGTATTCTCAAAATAATATGCCTGTGTATCATGATCTAATGTCTATCTAATCCTTGATAACCAACATATGGTACAACTCTTAGCTAGACTTTATTACATAAAATTTACTTTTTTGAGTAAACTAATCTGTTATACTGGAGATATGAAATGCGTAATGCATCTTGTTTCTACATATAATGGACCAAAGTGCCTAGTTAAGAATTATGTCAACGGTTGACTATGTCGTATATGTAAAGAGTTATCTTAAAGTTATGCTTGTCAAAGGAATTTTAGTTTTAATATGCTTAGGATGCTGCTGCGCGGATAAAATGCTATGGCGATTGTATCAAACTGATATAACATTCTTTACGAAGCACAGACAGAAGAATTTCAGGAAAATTATATTTTAGTCCCAAAATTTTGGTCTTAAAAAGAAAAATTATTAAATACGTATTCCAAATTTTAATCCAGATTATTCATTTTATGTGATTTTAAACTGATGCCATCAATAGTTAGGATAAAAAAATGTTTCTATCAAAAAAAGTTTTAAAAAGATTTCTATATAAATTAGGCCCTTTATTGTTGATTGATAACTGATATTAAATTACATCCTTATGAAACCATGTATTTTCACAAAAAAAGGCCGAATCTCGACAAATAAAGGAATATTATTCTTCGAATTAAAAATTTTATGCTTTTTATGAAGATGGGGAAAAAAATTACTTCTTGAATATATGAATCAATGTTAAATTTTAATGGAGTAATTTTATAAAATAGCATCTGGAATATATATACTACTGCAAAAGTCAAATATTTTTATACGTATATTCATGTAATATTCATTGCTTTAGACACAGACAAGTATTTTATGAAGTGCTTAGGCCTATCAGATCTACAGTTACTGAAATGAACAGTTTAGCGTTGTATATGAAGAGTCAATAGAAGGGTTCTTATAAGTTCAGAATATATAATAGCATTTAAAGTTTCTCGTAAATGATCTAAGTGAGATACATTCAGTTTTAATAATACTCTCAACATTTCGTTGCTTAATATTATTTAGTACATATAGACTTCAAAAAATGTTTAAGCTGAAAAACGCTCGATGAAAATTTTAATTACAAATTACACTGATAAATACATACAAATAGGGAAAATAATAGGGAAAAAATTCTATTAATTCGAAATTGTGTTTATGCTTAAAATATGTGTTTTAATTATAATTATAGAACAATGTTTTTATACAAACAATTTTCTTATTAATAATTATCAGTGTTGTGTGCTACAACTTTCTTTAAATAGCCTGGTCATGGCAGCCAAATTTGAATAAAAAGTATCTTATAAAAATTTCAGTAATGCATGATACATGCATCATCAGTTATTAAAAACCGAAGGCATTTAAAGGATTGATCGATATGCTATTCATAATTAAGATTATTTAACTTAAAATCTAGCAAATTCATAGCTCAGAGTTACAATTGAGTTTTAAGAAAATGTTTAATAATATATGCGTTTAATAAAATGATCTTGCAGTCGTCTAGGCAATGGCCTGGATTTTTTCTATTGTTAAATTGTATTTTTTAAATAATATGATCGTTCTTTTTATTAGTTTGAAACGTTTTATGATAGCTAGCACTCAATAAATAAACTGATGTTGAAAACAGAGTAGTTATCCTTTTATGTAAGGTACACTTCATGTGTTTCGAATACATAACATACTACTATAGAGCCTTTTAAAACAGTATTCCCATGTGTCCGTAATGGATAGTATACTTAGCAAGTTCAAAAGTAGTATATGTTTAGTAAAAATCCTTGAGGTATTTTACAAATAAAAAATGGCGCCATGTACAACTCATAAACTTCCTATAATGTATAAATTAACAAATAGCGTTTTGTTAGCATAAGATAAACATTTCGTCAACTGTGTTTATGTCAATGATAGCATTCATGTCAGCAGTTTATCTAGAAAAGCATACGTCGTTTTGCACCAAACGATATTGATTTAGTCAGTCAGTTTCTATGGACTGGCCAATTTTACATGTGTCTGTCTGAAATTCTAGAACTGTTTATTTATATGTTCTTTTGGGGGGAGGAAATTCAGTAATATCAAATGCTAGTCTTTAGTGCATTTTCTATTACGAATAACAAAACTAAATGTTGTGTGTGTTTGCCTTTTCAATAGTTATATAAATATATATACATCTAAGTATATTGTTTTTATTCATGTATACTCACAAAGAGATATTCGTTGATAAATGTCTGTTAGTTACGACTTGATAACTAAGAAAAATTAAACTGAAGTAGGTTAAATAATTTGAATATATATGATTACACTTCGGTAGATTTTAATAATATGGATATCGTGCTATGCTGGAAAAAAGTCTTCATTGTTTTCTAGTATCTTTTTTTTTATATAAAAGTCTATGTAGTTGTATAGAGTACTACAGTTATAGATTAATAATAATAAACAAATAGTTATATAAAGTTACATATAGTGTATAAGGTAGATTTTGGTGTCGCTTCTTGTACATTCGTATGTCACTCCATGATTGAAACTGCATATCACATTGGCAATGTGTTGCTTTAACTAACTATATAAAACAGGGTAAAATGAGAAAACGTATATTTTGATGTACATTACAGTGCGTTTATTCCATTTATCAGGAAGATACATTATGTATGTACAAACATTGTATGATATATGTTTTGTTTGCGTGCAACAACACTGCATGGTTTTAAAATAGACGGCCATAATCGTCATTTTATTCATTAAAAAGTAGTTTATATTTCGTTTAGAAATTTTGTGTATACTCTGTGTACTTTTCAAAGACATTTGATCTAAAAATATAATGATGTTTCACAGAAGGAGAATCTATATTGTAATCGAAGAGGTCTCTAGTTACTGTAAAAATAAATCTCTGAACTGGAACAATTTTAACTTAAAAAACGCCAAAATGAACGTTTTGTCCTCGAACTCTCTGCTTAACATCCATGAATGTTCAGTGTACTGGAAAAAATTATCCGGAGATGAACTTTAAAATTTACGTCTTGTACAGATGGATTGTCTTCACATTTATTTTAAAAAGTGTCAAGAAAATGTAATCACCGAAATGGGCAGACAGAAATTCTACTTGAAAATCGCTGCTTATTGTGATTTTTGCGTCTTTTCGGTCTATGTTTTTCTGGCGAATTTTTTAAGCTTAAAATTAATGCACAATAAATTATACTGAAAACTGACGCATGATTTTACTAAATTCCTCATTTCTCATAAATTCATTTTATTTTTATTTAAGTAAAAAATAAAAATTTCTGAAAATTATTCATATTCTTAATTTTTCTTGTATTCTGCGTAAATCTTTAAAATATATTTATTATTTTTTCAAGAACAATTTCTTATTGCCTGTTCTATGAATAGTAGTTGAGTGAAATCAGAGAAAATGATTGTATACAGATTAAAATCTGTGAGAAGGAGAACAAGCATTATAATCCAGAGAAGTTCTCAATAGTATTACTTGAACTCAAAGTGACTGTGCTAGCCCGTGTGTATATATGTGGTGAAAGTATACATATATGAACTAAACAGCGAGGCACTTTTGTGAGAGCTGTAGCACAGAGTATTTTCAAAACGATCGCAACATATTGCTTGCAAATGCAATTGTCTGGAAGGAAATAGCTTCACAAAGATATGATAGATACTAATAAAGTAATCTATGGCATTTCCGCTTAAGTATATGATGATGGCTTGAAAAGGAATTGAACAATTCCTCCCCTTCCCTCCTTTAACTTCATATCCTATATGAATGAATTGTATTTTGTGCAGTTCATAATGCATTCTTGTACTAATGAAATTTTAGCTGTTTTCTCTGCACAGGGAACTGTTTTAGATGCAAAATATACACGTTAATTAAAAATTGAAAGTATGCATTCATGTTACATTTGTGTGGAAACTTTGATGTTGTAGACAATTGTTAGATAATAAAAAGACTATGAGTTTAATCGTGAAATGGATAAATTTGTTACAGGTGTGGTAGCATGCTTGTATAATTTACTATAAGTATTAATACGATGGCTTAGACTAAATTTGATGTATATATATATATACAAATGCACATGTTTTAAATGTTAGCACCAAGAAAAATTAAGAATTATTTTAATTCGCACTAGCTATCATATTATTTCTTGGTTACAATATGATATTTCCCAGGTAATACGCAGAAAGTTCTATACATTAATGAAAATATATTATAAAATTTTAATTGGGATTCTGTACTATAAAGTAAAATAATTGATATATAAGTTTTATAATTATTTTATTACTGTAATTAAAATTGCAATCCTCTAATTGAACTTTAATTTTTTTCTCTTATATATATATTCTTTAATATTTTATATATTTAACAAAATCAACAGAAAATTTAAATGCATAAAAGACCTTTATGTTTCATTTAAATAAGCTATGTGCGTGATAAAATGATTCATATAGTATGATTATGCGTTTAAATATTATGCGTGATATATATAATAATATTAATAATATGTTTGTGATGTGTGTGAAAATTGATATTTGTTATAAAACAGTGAATATATTACTCATAATTTATTAATATAGGTTCCTGTGCAAGAGTAAAATAATAGTTCTTTCTTATCCTGAATGATATTTTATTGTAACCTTTGCCATTTTAATTAAAAAAAACCTCAAAAAATTTTCTATAGTATTTGAATTGCATGGTATCTGTTGCATGTTTTATGAAAATTTTGTGAGTAAATGAGAAAAAAAAATTTATACTTTTAAGTACCATATCTTTTCTACTTGGAAGTTTGTTTGTTTTTACTGTGCAAACAGTTTTATAAGGAAATCATTATAATAAAAAAATTAAGAGAGAAGGAATGAGAGAAAAAGCTTTGTATATCAAATTGGTGCCAGGATAACATTACTGAAAAAATGAGAATCTTACATACAAGTGAGAGATCTTAAAGCACCTTGCATACACAGATCACAGTTTTAACCACTGTTTTCTGATAGAAAGATAGTGAATTTTGAAAGAATACAAACTTGTCTCTCTCTTAATTGAAAAAAATTTATAATTAATTGTGATTTAATTGTAATTTCTTTAACAAAAATATTTTTAGGTTATTATCCTAGATTACGTAGATTTTTAAGCCACTACTAAAAGGTTTTAAATTATATTGCTAAACAACAACATATTTTGAAATGACTTTTGTCGAATATGGTAAAAAAAATCTATGGAATCAAGGTGTATACCATAAAAATATTTGCTTGAAAATTCCTTTGGAAATATTTGTATGGGACACATAGCTACAAAATGTTTATATGTATTTATTTCTCTTAGGTTATTTTTAAGATACATCATACATTTTGTGTATTATATGTTTAGTTGTAGTATTAGATAAACTATTTAATATTGTTGTTTGTGTAGTTATAGTGAATATTGTGATGGAATAAAACACTATGCCCCCTTTTGGTGTGTTTTTGTTTACAATGAACAATTTGATATACCTGTTACATAATTACATTCAGTATTATAATTTATGCTTTCATATTTTTTTCTTATTTAAGTGTTTGAACAATTCATATAGATTCGGTGTTATTAAGAAGTCTTAGAACTTAAGGTAAAGGTGTTTTAAACATTTATTCTGGTCTTTGTTCTCGAAAAATCTGAATTGACATTTTTTGGTAATGACTGATATGAAAAACTACAAGAAATGTGTATTGTTTTGTGTTCATTATTTCATGAATTATTCATTCCAAAGAAGGAAAGTTTTTTAGAAGATGAATTTTTGTAATATTGGACTTTTTAACCATTGTATTTTTTTCTTGTTGTTCCTTCTTTTTTGAAGTGCAAGGTTTTTGAATTTGTTTTGTGTGAAATGATTTTTTGAGAATTTTTGCTCAACAGTAATTTTGAATTTTTATATGATGCCAATTTTTTTGTAATCGTATGTAAAGACCTAAAAAAACTTTATGTAAGCTACATTCAGCAGATAAGTTAAAATCTCCAGCATTTATTTGTTTTTTGCATAAAATGACGAGTGAAAAATTCTTTCATGACACTATTTCTCAAATCTAACATAAATCCTCGAGTGTCAGAAGAAATTACTAATAGGTACATTTACTTTATTATAACGTTTTTCATACGATTTCCTAACTGTCATAGTTAATGCTTAATCTCAAATATACTTTATCTTTCATTCACTGTGCCTTCGTCAGTATAAAGAATAACTTCCTTATTTTCCTCTTATTCTTACATGATAGTGAAATAATAGTATATTTAGAGAGATGGACCGTCTACGAATATGATTTGGATTAAAATTATTAACATTTTAAAACTATTTGTGCTAGATTTGCATCATAGAGAGATATCAAATATCTGTTGCCTCCATAGAGAAATATCACATATAAATCGCCTTTGTATAAAGCTCTGAACTTAATAAATACGATTTTCACCATTAAAAAGTGTGTATTAATTATTATAAAGATAGATTTTTAAACTCCAAAAATACGACCAAATGCCTGAAAAATTTAATCTTGTGATTGTCAAAAGCTATCACCTATTCCAGAAGAGCATGTTTACATATTAAAAATTTTTAGGGAAAGAAATTCAACTAAATTTAATGTACTGTATGAAAAACTAAGAATAAATATACATTTAAAAAGTTCCAAATCCACATATTTAAATTTTATTTTTTTAAATTTAGTAATGGAGAAATATTTGTTTTTTAGATTAGCAGTATATCTTATAGGAAAGATTGCAGTTACAAATTTATCAACTAAAGTTTGCAATTTTAAGCAAATTAGTCAAATAATACGAGTTAAATACTTTATCCTTCTTTCAATTGTTTTTGATAAGCATTTTAGAATTTTCTTTTCAGCTTTTGAAAACACAAATGTTACAAACGAAACAATGTACTGCAACAAAATGAATCAGAATTTATAAATTTTGTATCACAGAATTTATCAGATTGCAGAATGGGAGAAGCACTTTTGCACAGTGTGATAAATAGTGAGCAATATTGCTTTCCATTCTTCCATTCTACTAGCGAGGAATTTTATTAAGTTTACGCAGATTTTTGCAGGAAGTCTTCAATGTGACCTTGAAATAATGTAATAATGAAATTTCTTGAATACAGGATTTCAGATAAAAGTTTGGTAAAGCTATATACTTAGAGCTTGATAACTCTAGATCTAATGTCACCATAAGTGTTCTTAAATATATTTTAGAAAAGCATTTTTCCTTAAACGTTGCAAATTCTTAAATATTTTATCGATGTTTTTAATTACTGATACATTCATTCCCGTCCATTCTTTGAATATTGTACTATTCCTGTTGTCGTAATTAGAATCAATAATATTTATATAAATTAAAATCATTAATCTTCAAAAATTGAGCATATCATTTAACGTATTACCTCTGAAAGCTCTTTTTAAAGTAATAATATGTTTTCTTAAACTATACCTTAATACATTTTCTACAAATAGTATTAACAAGAAGGTTCTCTTAAATTTTTACATCCAATCATGTTTCATTGTAGAATTAAATACATTTTTACTCGTCTTTTATGCATTAAACACTTGTGAAATTAAATAGTATATTTATACTCATTTCCCAATTCAATTAACTATGAAACAGAAAACGTAAGAACACTTTCAAAATATATTTGGGAAAAAATATTCACTTTAATAAGAAATACATATATATACTGAATTATAATTAAGATAAAAAAATATAAAATGAATACTTCAATGTTGGATTTTACAGTATCAAATTCAGCATTGTTCCGAATTTTTTTTTCTTTCCAATTTGAACAACTTTTATAACCATTTTCTTCTTTTTCAAAACATAACAGGCATTTAGAAACAATTTTGAAAATAAATAGCAATGAAAATAAATCAAAGGTTTGGTTCAACATAAACTCATTACAATATTAATAAATAAATAAAATAAAGGGAAGCAAAAATTTTAAAAAAGCAGTTACATTTTTTATAGCCTGTATACTAAATAAATTAAAGTATGCATATTGAAAGGGCTTTGTAACTTTCTTACACGTTAATGAATGATTAATATTGTATAATTTGATATTGGTGCTAAAGTTAAGATAATCAAGTAATAACACATGACACTTTAAGAGCAATAGCGTTGGATTTCTTATATTTGATGCTTAAATAACAATACTTGCATATAATTTTAATTTTTAGCATAGTAACACAGAAGTAAAATATATGCATCTATAGAATTTGAACAAAAGTCATCTTTAAAACTTTCTAGATGAAATTCATTAATTGGATAACTTGTAGCAATTTCATTTTACGAATTTTGTAAGGGATTTTTCAATAATTGGATCACTTGTAGCAATTTCATTTTACGAATTTTGTAAGTGATTTTTCAATTATAAATATTTAAAAGCTTCAGTTCAAATTTTTCCTCTGATAAAAGGGTGATTAATGTACATTTCTACCTATTTTAACCACTGCCCTCTTTTTAGTACTAAAAGTTAGCATGTGAAAACCTTTATGTTTAAATTATTATCAAAATTATTGCAATAAAAAAAAATTGTTTTCCTAAAAATATTTAAATAATTGGATTCTCTAAATTATCTAGCAACCAACAAGTGATAATCTCATTCCAAATCTTCATTATTTATGTGTGAATATGTGCCTTGAGAAAATTTTTTAACTAATTTTGAATAAGTACCATTACGTACCAAAATTATCTAAAATAAAATAAAGCAGTTTGAACTAAGAATAAACAGCGTGTTGTTAAATTGAGGTAAAAGCCAATCCTGTTGCCTCTCTTTCAGCATTATAAACCCTATATATCATTGTTATATATATATGCATGAATGATAAAGAAAAATTTAAGAAATCACAGTTTTTTGTCGTTAAAGTGATGCTGATTGTAAGGAGGTTTACTTAAATTGTTTTATCTTAATTAAATCAAGTGTAAGTTAAATTTTTGTAGGGTTTATGCCCCTGTTCTTATATTTTTGAGATTTATTTATATTCCTTTATTTTTGAAACTGATTTTTGAAGATGTATTTTTGTTTCTAGACCAGAAATGTAATAAACGAACATAAATAGAGTGTGTTCTTTGGCGTCAATTTTTTTCCACCTAAAAACACTTCAATACATGTTACAAGGAAAACAGTTCTT
This sequence comes from Trichonephila clavata, assembly GCA_019973975.1. NCBI lineage: Eukaryota > Metazoa > Arthropoda > Arachnida > Araneae > Nephilidae > Trichonephila > Trichonephila clavata. The sequence continues at coordinate 410,542 of BMAO01012064.1, read as the reverse complement.
CCTAAAGTATACAAACTTCTCCATTTAAAAAAAAACATTTGAATCTTCTATGTGAATATTTACGTCCAAAATGATGTTTAAAGCAAAAATGTATGCCACATTTTTTAAAAAAGTTTTGCAGTTGAACATTTGATGAGGGATTGTGTAATAAGACACATTTAACTCTTTTAGATAAGAGTTTTTCTGTTTTACCAGCACTGTTGAAATACAACTAACATTCTTTTGCAATCGGAAGAAGCTTATTCTAATTTCGTTTAAAAATAATAAAAGTATGTGCATCTTTAAAAATTATCATGTAGCAATTATTCCGTTTGAAGTTATTTGAAACATGAAAATAAAGACAGAATTTTCTCATTATTAACACAATTAAGTAATTACAGAGCTGTTCATCGTTCATTTTGAAGACAATAGTTTATATGCACATTTTGCTAATGCTTTAAAATAAAAAATTTTAATTTGCTACAGTATTTTCCAACTGTTTGCTCAAATTACCGATGACATTTTTAACAAAAGAAACAAAAGCTAACATAAAATTTGATTACAGTTGGCGGAATTTTACCGAGTCAAAGATTTCGACAAAAATTAATTGTCGACTAATATTGCATTATGACAGTTTAGCTCGTAGCAATTAATGTTCATGTATAAAAATAACATAAATTTTTATTTCTCGAGTAAATAACATTAACATTTATCAAATTATAAGAATAACATATAATTTCATAACTCCATTTTAAAACTTTCACTCTATTGTACTTCAAATTATAAAACAAAAATCGTTTTTACGCAAATAGAAAATTCTTTAAAATACAACTAAAATATATGCAGGATAAACTCTATGAGTTCTTTTTATCAAAAACATCAATAATAATCTTTTGTACTAAGAATCAAAACAATAAAAGCTTAATTTTTCTATAAAATTATTTCACAACTTAAAAATATTGAATAATCTTGCATCTTTCAGCAGTTTTAGTTTTAATTTTAGTTTGTCATGTAAACATGTTACTCTACATTTTAAATCATTTCACTTAAATATATGTATATATATATATGTACTTATATATACATATATATTTTTATACATAATATATATACATGTACATATATGTATATATATATATATTATAATAAAATAAAATATAAATATAATGAATTATCCTACAAAACAAAGAATGAAAAAATTGTGGAATCGAGATAACGAAGAGCAACAATTCAAGATATCAGTAAATATAAATAAAAAAAATGTCAATTGACCAAAATGGAAAATTATTAGAATTTCTAAAGCTGTCACCGAGACTTAGGGTTAAGCTTGCTTTATGAAATGAATCATAAGCTTGCTTTATGAGATACCAACCTTCCTTTGGAAGAAAATTTATATATAATACTGCAAGAAAAAACTGGAAAAAAAACCAAGTTTGAAAAATGACTTAAGCCTAACTGTTACTCGTGTAAGTGCACATTATTCTAATTAGCTCTAAATCTAAACAGAATGACTATTGTGAAATTTTTCAAAGCAACAATATATATATTCAATCTCAATACAAAGAGGTATAACAAATTCAAGATGAATACAACAACTTGTAATTATAACAGGGTGAAGGCTTTTAGCTTTTAAAAAATAATTATTATTATACATATATACACTTTATAAAACATAATTTAGGAAATTTTGGAAGCTTGTTTCAGTTCCTTTTTTAAAACAAGAAAGTATTTTAAAGAACTAAATTCGAACTGGCTGCCGAAAACAAAACAATCAGTTATAGTTTAAGGTTGTATTCATTTCAAGTTAATACTTTTTAAAAAATTAAAATTGAAATTAACATTATTTGCATTCTTTAACTATTTTGTTAAAATCGAAAAATATAAGAAAGATACAATTAACTACTCTTTTATTTAAAAAAATGAAAATGTGAAAAAACAATTATTGTTCTGAAAAATAAAACTCATTCTATTAATTAAAGCACATTTACGAATTCCACTCTGCCTATGTGTACTAAATGAGTCTATAGTTACATTTGGATTTTTAATTAAATTTAATTTTTAGAGAAGAAAATAAAGAGAATGATTTACTGGTTTCAGATCTGAATCACACTAGTACACTTAGCTTGTCAAATGATTTAAATGAATGTTCGAGAAACTATTTAAAATTCATTAATATGATGTCGATAATCATAATGAAACAGGTTAAAATTCGTAAATACGATGATGACTAGCATTCTTCAATAATCTGCTCTTTTGAAATAAATATAATGCTAATAGTTCAGAAATTTATTTAAAAAAATACATGTATAGAGTTCTAAGATATAACTCTATTTGCATGCATACATTAGACTAGTTTCATATGAAAATATTGAATTTATTTTAAATGTGGCTTTTTACACTACATTCAAGACTGAAAACAAAATACTTACAAGCAACTGGATATAAAATTGTGTTTTGAAATATTTTTCTGCTTTCTGATTTCTGAGTAAAATTTCTTATAGAAGATAGTAAATGTTAATTTTACAAGCTATAAATTACAAATTGTATTTGAAATAAAATTCTTAAGTATTTATAATAAATATTCATAAAATATAATAATACTTTATTACTTAAAAAAATACTTATAATAAAGATAACCATGTAATGTTGTCAAAAATCAAACAATATCGTATAAATATTCTCACCAGCTTTTTTTCTAGTAATTCTAGCGAATGAAGCATTTATTTTTCACCAATACACTATCTTAGCTAATTTTAAAACTTTTAACCAATAAGAATTAGTTTTACAATTTTTAACTCTAACCAATAAACCACTAACGAGAGCAAGGATGAACAGTTTACAAGAACATATATAATGTATACAATGGAAAACAAACAATTTTAAATAATTATCCATGATGATATACCATACAAAAATGCTAGAGAAATTAAAGAAACCGCGTCTTAATGAAGTTTGTTATATTATAAATAAAGCCATCTAATTTCCTCAGCATAAGATATTAGTGAAGCCTTGTTTTTGTTGCGTAACATAGCCATATGGAGAACCACAAAAACATTTCCAATATTTACAAGGAAAGTTTAGTCTAAAAATAACATCAGTCTCTTTCCTTCTTTTATTATTAAACAAGATCTAGTAACCAAAAGAGAAAGCAAGCAAAGAAAGTTCACCATTCCTAGAAATAAAGTCTATAGGGACAAACTTTGTCCCTGGTCTTGTCGTTCCCCAGATCCAAACTGTATTCATTTATTTCCTTTGGAGTTACCTTAAATCGAAAATCTATGTCAGATATCTTCACGTAAAATGGAAGATTTAACTCTGGCAATAAAAGAGCACCAGTATAAAAAACAAACAACAAATATTAGTTCTGATGAAAGAATGCATTTAAGAAAATGGTGTGTGGTCTCTATTTGTCCAATGTAACTATATCTTAAAAAGCACTTTAAGCTTGTGTTCTGAAGAATGAGTATGTATGAATATAGTCTCATATTTACATTTTATGCTACAAGGCATGCATTTTTAGCAACTATTTTTCATGAACCACTTGATATTTTGCTCTTCTTGTGGTAATGTGTTCTTCAGTGAACTATTAGTCACTTCTAATGCTGTTATAAAGTTGATTTACCTGAATCGCCAATATAACTGAGACAATTAAATTTCAGAGAAAATACATGCTACAAAAGGTAGTTGATGATATGTTATTTTATTTTACATTTTTTTATATACAAAATGGTCATTTATTTCCGTAATTTATCAAGTGAACCGCAATTAGTTTATACCCAGAATATTTTTTTCAAGACAAAAATAATCTGAAAGACATGTGAACAGCAGCATTTTGATACAATCTATGCACATGTTTTTAAAATTCAAATTATTATAACAGCAATTAATTATATATATATATATATGTTTCATCTCAGGTTTCTTTTATAAATATAACACTCCGTCTGATTCAATTGTTTATATTGGTTTTGAAATGTTAAAAGCCTTTTGGGTGTGAAATTTTATCCGAAGTTTTCTGATCAAAACATTACAACCCGACTGCCACGCAAAATTTCCATTCATTTTGAAATTTTGTATTGTTATTTCTTAGGTATGATTATTTATAATGTCTATATAAATTAAAGGAAAAAGTTAAGTTTTCTTTCTGGATAAAAGTATCATATTCTTAGATAACACTTCAAAGCATTATTAAACATGAACTTTTATAATTAATTTCATAATGGCTTATGCATGTTGGTTATTAAGAAACTCTCCACACATTTCAGAAGAAAAGAAAATGCGTTATTCAAAATATTTAACTGGCAAAAATATATTGCCCATTTTCTATAACATCGACAAAATTATAAAATACGCCAACAAATTTAATGATTATGTATATTTTAGGTATTTTTTTTCCTTATTATAGAATGGCAAGAAAAGTTATTTGAAAATATTTCAACAAAAAAAAGAAATCAATCCAGATCCAAAAGAGTATTCAGGGAATAATATCTTAAGGGTGAAAAAGAATAAAATATTTTTTTCTCGATCGAATAGAATATTCTCCCTCTGGGGATAAAATTTAAGGTTAAAGAAGTGGTAGGAAGTTTTTGTTCTCTACATTGGATTATGAAATATTTTTCAAAACAACACCGATTGCGTTTTCCTTTATTCTGGGTGTTTAAATTTAATGAAAGCGCAATGAAAATTCAAATTATAATTAATAGAAAAACATAATAGACACATACGAAGGTAAGCATTAAATTCCAGCTAATTCCATACATTCATGCAAAATTATAATTGTTAAAGATTGAAACTACGAAATATTCACAGGCCATAATCTTACATCCTGAGAAAAAAAAACTAAGGAAATGTTCTTATACTGTTACTTGTTTCATTATATTTGTCTTTTGCATTGGAAATTCAGTTAATTGAAAGTGCGATTTAAAAAGGCATCAGATATTAAATTATAAAAAACGCTATTATATCAAAAAACAAGTTTATTTTGAAAAATTATTAAATTTATGATTTAATTTTTAATCTAAATCTCATTTTAGATCTGCAAGTATATCTCATCAACTTAAATTTCGAACAATTCCTTCGAGCAATTTTGATTCATATACGTAACAAATATACAACCTCACATTTAATTCTCGAAAATTTTTTGCATAGTGAAAAGCTATACATAAAACTATAGCAAAACCTATTCCCAAAAATGAATATCAGTACTCCTTCTGTGAGACTAGCTTCTTCATATAAAATTAAGTCACTAATATCAGGAGGAAGTATAGTGAAATTTTTTAATCTTGATGCTTCGTTGCTAATCATATGCAAATGTGTAGTTCATTAAAACTTAAACTGCTATGGACGCGCTAGGCACGTTTCCCAAAGTTGCTTCAAAATGTCGAGGAAGAAATTAGTGCATATTTCAAACTTATTAAGTTGAAGCGTGAAACGGCAATTTAAAAATGTGTTGATTTTGTCAATAAATGGTAGTTTATATCGACTTATTTACATTAAATATGAAAATGTTATTCTATTTTCATTAATTCTATGAGAATTACAACGAATTGAAAGAGTTTCAATTTAAATTTTTAGACACAAAGAGTAACTAATTTCTAAAAAGAGAATGTTTGTGGAGGGTTATGAGATGCATAGTAAGTTTTATTGAAATTTTATATTGACATATAAAAATAGTTATTACTTTCGCCAGCTATTTTCTACCTTTTTATAACTTTTTATTTGCACGCAATCGTTGATTGTATTCAATTTAACAATAAGAAGTATTAAAACATAGATATTTCTCCTTCGGCTTAAGTTGATTTATTGTTTTTATTACTGTGACGAATTAGGAATTTAATTAATTTATGTGCATATATAAAACGCATTAAACTTTCAGGAAGCAGTCATGCGTAAAGGACCGCCTAATTTTGAATTGTGGTCAAATAGTAAGAAGACCAGAGACATCCTCATTGTATAATTTTCTCTACATTGGCAGAAACTTTATCATTCGCCGTTTGATCTAGTATACCATAGCTAATTCTTAGAATTGTCCGCATTGGAATCGACTATCGCTTACACGCTAATATTTTGTTGTTAAGTCAGTGCTTCTCAAACTTTCAATATTTGCGACCCAATATTCAATCATCATTTTCACATCGCGCCCCCCTTCATACAATAACAATATATTGAATTCAATAATACTATACTTTGACACTAAAGCTATAATACGACTTTAACCTCTTATGTGCTACCGACGTAAATAAACGTCTAGCTCAGCCAAAGCATTAATTTTGGACTTATATATACGTCTTTCTAAAGTATGATTTTTTTTGTGAACTACTATCCATAAAATTTTTCCGAAGGCTTTTGCAATGCAATAAAAAGACCTTGACGGTGTTTGCGAAGAATTGACTTATTTCAGGGGATTTGCTTATTTATTCCTTTTCTCCTCCCTCACCCCCCCCCCTCTAAATCATCAAAATGCGCATGCCTACATGGAAAATGGTGGCATTGGGGAACGAATCGCATAACCTTTAATTGGCAGTTAAGGAATTAATTATAAACCGTACAAATTATCAAAATAAGTGTTAATACAAGCCCATGGGGTATCTGTTAATTAGCAAACTTGTTCTAAACTTAGTATTGTTAAATTAATAAAAAAAAACATTGTGCAATACTGATGGATTTATAAGTGTATTACATCATTGTAAATGTTTTCTTTATATTCTGTTATATCAGAAAGTATTTGTTTGTTTGCTTTCAGTACATTAATCATTTTTTAAATAATCTTTTGTTTTCGACTTTTCAATATGCTCGCACCCCCCTCATTGAGTAATCACGCCCCCCCCCCAAAGGGGGGTGCTCCCCACAGTTTGAGAAACGCTGTGTTAAGTTAAAAATTATGTCATCAAACTACAACGGGCTTCGAAAATTTTAAAATGATACATTTCTTCTCCTTCATAAGTAAAAATATGTGCCTTTTAGAGCTACAAAGTTTGAAGTCTATTTCAAACATATTCATGCATATTGAAATTCATTTTGTATCCTCTTGTTTTAAAACTCAAACTGTCACAATTTTTATTTTACAAAATTACATCCAAGAGGATATTTAAAGTTGAATAATGAGCTTTTTTAAAGAAAAAAAATCAATGCTTAAGAATTGAAAATTAAAAAGACTAGAAGCAGAAACTTTTTGAAGATTTTCAAACTAGTAGAGAAATGTATGTTGATTCAGCATTATAATGTAAGTTTTCATCACCGAATAGGGAGTATTTTAATTCTAGTTCACTGGACTCTTTCCCAAGCCCCAAATTCTAACTTCGCACTTCTTCTGTTAAATTATGCTTAATGTGAAAAATATTTTAGTTCAATCTCGTAAAATATTATTTTAACACATGTACGTTTCGGTAATTTATTTATTGATATGTTTGTTTGTTTTTTTTGTATTTTTCTTTTTTCCTTTCCTATTACTTAAGGGGCCTAATATTTTCTTCTACATACAGGACCTCATTCACCTTATCAACGAGGTACTTGAATGGTCATTTTTACCCAAAGAAAAATACTTTGTAATTTAACAAAATAAGCAAAAGAAGTTAGAATGAATATAATTTTCAAGATATACTTCTTAACTTATTACTAAACGTCGATGTATTAAACAATAAAAAATGTCTAATGGAGAAAGGGTCGTAAGTCAAAGAGTAAATTAGCTTTGTTTAATCGAACTCCACTTTATTTTACTTCTATTTTATTAACATTGCATTGAATCTCTTCACTCAATACCTATCATTCTAATCATTGATCAGAACAGTTACAAATATTTTTACTTGATACTTCGAAGGATCTAATAATATGTTTTTTAGTGGAAAAATCCCAAATTTTGACATGTGCTTTTCAGTAAATATAAGAGTATGATAGGAAAAATTACGATTTATTTTCAGTTGAGTTCTTTCTTTAGAAAACATTTACTTTTATAAAGAAATATCTAATCACACTTTCCCATTTACCGCAGTTAATGGTAAAAACTATAATTTCAAGGTATTAATATACAAGAACTACAAATGTATAATCATCGTTTACACAAAGGCACTAAATTTAAGCGAGACATTTTGTTAAAAGTTATTGTTCTGCACATTTTTAATTTTAATGAATTTAAATATAATTTAATCAGTTGTCGTACATTAAATGCTATTTTTTGCGCTTAAAATAAAAACTGAAACGGAGTTTAAACTATATATTTCATCTAATACATATATACTCTTTGGTCAAATTATAATTTGCTAGAAAGCCAAAGGATAAATACTGTGTCTTTAATATATTATTCGATTATATTACTGAAGAAGTAGAAGGTAACAAAAATAATTTTATAAAATGATTTAATTATTTTACAAGTTTTCAAATATTTTAAATCTATTAATTATTGAACAGTTGTTACTTTTAGGGGACCCTTTTTCTTTTGAATATATTTTCTTCTGAATTAAAAGGGTTTTTGTGTATCTACCATATTCAGTGCTAATATCTTACCGAGCATTCTTAAAATGACAGACTTGAATGCAGTTTAGTGATTACTTCAATTATCATTACACTGGCAAATTTCTTCGTATTTCTCAAATTTCGTCCAGTTAATTACGAAAGCTGAAGTCATTACGTCCAGTAATGACTTCAGTTTGCATGATTTAAATTACAGTATACTGAAATAAAATTGTGGCTATTTTAAAAGTCCCTCACAAAAAAGATTTCCAAAAGAACTTCAAACTTTTCTTTTGTTTTCGGAGGATATGTGATCTATAAAAATGTTGTAAAACACAGTTTCTTTAACGAAGACGGATTAGCTAATCAAGTTGTTCTAATAATCACTGTATTAATCCCTTAACTGCCAATTAAACGTTACGCGATTCGCTTTCCAGTGCCACCGTTTTTCACATAAGCTCTTTTTTGCGGTGTATTGGGAGGGGAAAAAAGGCGTAAATAAGCAAATTTTTCTCTGAAATAAGTAAATACTTTGCAAATACACACACAGACTGTCTAGATCATTTTATTGCATTATAAAGCCTTCGAAATAGCTTTACTGATAGCAGCGCAAAGAAAAGGATCGTATTTTGGAAAGACGTATGTATACGTCCAAAGCATTCAATGCACCGTTTAAATGAAACGTATATAAACGCCGGTTGCAGTTAAGGGGTTAAATAACAAATGCGGCTAATCATGTGGAGTTATCTTTTTAACAATAAATGACATTCAATTTAAAAAAAGAAATTTAATTATCGAAGAAAAGACTTAATTGAGATAAATATTCTGTGTAAACTAAAAATATTTTTTAGAGAATTCATATCTTATTTTACTTTTTTAAATGTTATAAATACTTAAAAAATTAGTAAATAATTCTTATTAATTAATAGTAAAAAATAAACAGTGAATTAAAAAGGCAAAAAAGAAATCTCATGGAATCATAAATATGAATAAGTCCTAAATTTAGGCAAATAGTATAGCAAAAGAACTTTCCAAAATGTTTGGTACTTTTGTAGATTGAAAGAAAGAAAATCGGACAAAAAATATTACACGGTGACCATTAAGGGGTTAAAACTCAGTGAAAAAATAAATGTTCAACAAAGTGATTTTTGTATTTAATTTTTAATAATTAACTTTCTTAATTAAGTAGCTATCTTATTTCTCGAATTACTGATCCTGATTATCTATTTACCAGCATAAACAACAAAAATAATCACAAAGGATAATACTTTACATAAAATTCCATGTCTGTAGTGATTTTACAACCTCGTTTTTAGTACCTTTACTAGAAAGCATTATTATGCGACCTTAAGAACATCTTCTTTAATAATACTCCTTTCGAAAGCCTCAGTTATATCGTTACTGAGGTTAGAAAGAGAGACCACGATATAAAAGATGAAACCGGATGCATCCTCTTTTGAGTTAGGTAATAGAGACTCTACCTTAGATGGTGTCATCATATTAAAACTATGAGCAGACATCATACGCTTTATGAGGTTTCCCAACATTGTGAGAACGCCATTTTGCTGCGCCTGTCTGATAAGCGAATTTTTCACAACCCTCTTTTCTCCCCTCATAGCTTTCATCTCTCGTAATCGACTGCATGCAGGCCAAATGAATAAAAAACTTATCCGTAAAAATAACAACTCGGGAAAAAGGGGAGCAATAATGATTCTGGATTATCATAAATGAGATTGGGGCCATGGTAGGAGTTCAAAATGTCTTTTTAAAGTTTAGATCTACAGTGAATCAGCGCAAGTTATTTGAAGATGCTTTTAAAAATTGAATAGGTCGTTGGAAAATGTTCCTAAAATTTGAAGGGATAAATAATAAAGTTGGCTGTTAATCAGACCTGGAAAAATATTTATTCTTTGACTTTCTTCTTGTAATTTATTATACTGCTGCGTGGATATAATAAGCATTCGACTTTCAAAACAAGTCGAAAGTTAAGGTTTTGAAAGTTAATTATGTCCCAAAAGTTTCAGGAAAGGATTTTGAAAAATATTTTCCGAAAGTCTGAATATTATGAAAAGTTTCCCAACTAAAGCTTAGTGAGAAAAAGATTACACTTTTTGGAGATTCAAAATAGTTTGGGAGAGTTAGAAATATCATGAAAGCTAAATTATTTTAAATGAAATATTTTAACTCAGACGAATATATTTATTAAATGATATAGTTATTAAATGAAACATTCAAAAGTTGCAATTTTTTCAGTTAACTGTAGCATATTTAAAATCTTAGTCATAAGACATTTCAAACATACATTAAATATATATATATATATATGTATATTAATCCTACATCCATAACAGCACAACAAAAATATTATGAGTTCATAAAAGAAGACTATTTTGATATATTTTTGCAAAGACTTTGATATATATATATCAATATCTTAAAAACAATATTTAGTTATGTAACATCATGAAATACCCAGCAAAGCGGCACTTTAAATTTATCTGATGCTCATATTTCTTATGTAAAGTGATGCAGAAATTAGAAGAATGAAGTGGCAGTTTAGGTTTCGTCCTCATCACATGACAATGTTTTTTTTTTCAATATCATCTTTGTATAATGCCTGATAGCTCATGTAGCTGTATTAATGTAAGGATAATTAAGTTGCATATATCTAAAACAAAGACTCCTATTTATCTCTTAATATTTATTTTCCATAACATATTCGAATCTTAAATTAAACGGATAATTATTTCTCAGAAAAGATATACCAAACACAACAATTCCAATCCCAGCTCATTAATGTGTATGTTCCCGCGCTTTACTTTCCAATCAAAAACATGAACTAAAGTATGATTATTTAACTGTTCTGGAAATAAGTATACAATTCAATTAAAATCGGGAACTTGGCGTTGGTCTGTCTCACCGAAAAGATGTTTTGATCACTGGATAAATAAACTATGTTTTTTTTACAAAAAGGTTTCGGTGCTGACTTCGCAATATTTCACTATTACACACACACACGCATATATATATATATATATATATATATATATATATATATATATATATATATATATACGATTTTTTTTATACTATGTTGTTCAAAAATATGACTTAAATATGTTAAACAGTATTTCTAAAATTACTTTGAGTTTCTATATAATATCAAACACAACATAAATATCAAAATAAGTACTGTACATGTTATAATGGTGTTAGTTTTAATATTATATCAACAACAACAACAACAAACAACAGAATATTATAAAACAACATCAAGAAGTACCAGGCGAGTAACAGTGAGTCCTTTTTATAATCTTGGTCTTATACAATTAATAAAATATCATGGGTTTGAAAACCACTTCTAAGGGAGTAAGATGGTCATGATACCTTAAAAGTTTAATTAAATTAAATTTCGACATAATTTATAATTTTTGATATATTTATGTTTTTGCTCCATGCATATACATTTATTAGCGAAGTTTCACACAAAATAAAGTATAATAAAATTCAATTAAAACTTCCTCCGGGAAAATCGGTTGTAAAAAAAAAAACATTACTCGCTTTCTATTTTTTTTTTTAGAAAAAAAATTCCCGTGGGGGAGGGGTGGGGGTTCAAGGCACTGAATGCCTTTAGTATTATTTTATTGAATCTCCCCTCCCACTCTCTGAAAGCTATTTGAATTTCAAATTATGTGAAATCAACTGTACATATAATTTTCATCTGTGAACTCCCGCGGTGGGGTGTTTTACGAAACGCAAGCATGCTTTTGAAACTGTTTTATATTTAAAAGTTTCATTGGAATAAGAAGTAACATGATATCTATAAGCGGAAAAAAAAACATTTTGTAAAAAGTAAGAAAATGGTCGATTATGTAATAAAAATATTAAATGAAGACAATTACTATAACATCGAAAGTTGTACCGATTTGTTTTATTTGATAAAGATATACACGATATAAATTTTTAAAAAAAGATTGACAGAGTAACTGTGATCTACTTATGTCAAATTAAGAGATTACAGGAAAAAAATAGTAATGAAGATATTCTTTTTATATGGGAGAAACTATAAAATTTCAAAAAACAAAAAAACGCAAAAACACTAATGGAAAAATTCTCGTAAGTCAAGAGTCTTAACTAAATACATTAAATTTCCTCTATTGAGTAAAATTAGTGTTTCCTTTTTAAAAAGTTTTTTAATAAGTATTAATTTACTTAGCTTATAATTGGCTTAAACTTATTATTAATTGTTTTCGGTTGGGTCTCTAACTTTTCATGTTGACGTGGTATGGATGTAAATAGCACATTTCTATCAAAAGCATCGTCAACTATTGAATGCGGTTCCAAATTATGTAATGAATAACAAAATTTTAACATGTTGCTTTAAGTTCTATTTTATAAGCCAAATAATCAGTTCATTTGATTGTTTCTATACTTTAAATCCAAAATGCGTCATTTTCTAGATTTATATTATTAAATGTAGATGTGGAATAAAAATTTAGTGGAAATAACATTTACATTTTGAACTACATCAAGATGAATAATTATTTAAACGTCAACGTTCATTACAATGTTATGTTATACTATTCCATCTTTGTGGTTACTCAAATTTAAATTTATAACCAAAAAATTCTCTTTATTATTAAAACTAACTAATTTTATTTTTTATTTTGAAATTATTTTTCTTTACGTCTCGTGATTTTTAAGGAGACATGATACCACTGATTTCAATGGTTTTTACAATTTTTTTGCTTGTATCTGTGACGTTTGCGATAAATAAAGTTAGCGTGATGTTTAGCAATTTAAGTATTTAGTTTATTTACGTCACAGGTATTAATTACATAATATACACTCTGAAGTTATTAAACTATTGTTTAGAATTATTAAAGTTCTGTTTTTTGTGAGGGAGGAGGTACGTCTTTACGAAAGTTTTCAACCGTCTCTTGGCTCTTTCTAGGGTCTCTGGGATGAAAGGGGTTGGCATCTTTAACCTCGAGTTACATCCGGTTCGTGGGTGAAGTAGGGGGTTCCTCGTAGTGTCAAAGGGTGCCGGGACGAGGTCCAAGACCGCGCAATATTTTAAGGGTACAGATGTCATTGCGCGTGGTGATCATATCCACAAAAGAAGCCAATTCACATCTGTGTGGTGGGAAAAGTCACAGTAACCAATGCATATGGATTACGTTAGACAGATTTTGTTCTCGAAATGTTGCAGAATACTAATCATTTATTTTTTAAGGAAAAGTTTTAAAATTTAGGAAGGGATTTTAAAATACTACTCCTCCTACAGTAGTTGACGTACACACATGAAATTTGATTTACAAATAAGTCAAACTATATTTTTTGTGAATGCATATTGAAAATTCTTTAAGAAATTTTTAAATTCGAACCAACTATTTTTTTTAAAAATAAGTATTGCTTCGATTCAAAAATGCAAGCCAACTTTTGTTACATGTACACAATTGGTAAAAGAAATTCCTAGGTATTAGGAAGAGTAGAAAAAAATATCTAGCATTTTAAATGAAGTTATTTTTTAAAAGTTATTATTAAACTAAATATATTTAAATTACAGCTTTCAGATTTTGTGACATTATAATAAATTGTATATAAAAACAATTTAGGCTAAAAAACATTTTATTTTAATGTTTGACCAATTTTTGTCAATTGATTTGTACTGTGTCCCCCTTAATATTACAGTTTCTGAAATGCAAGTTTCAGGAAGTACTTCTTAAAATGCTGCATTATTATTTTCGAGCAAATAAAAAAATCAATAAATTTGAGAGAAAGAGAGTGATTAATAATTTAAAAATATATGATTCAAAAAGAGAAAAGAAACGCTGTTATGAATTTTAAGTGCTAATCATTCATTTGTACCGGGAAGAGATTCGCCATATATTATTAATAATATTCAAATGAAATTGTTCCGCTTCCATACCAACTGAAACAAAAAAGGTTCTGTAACAATATAGAATGTGTAATATACTTTATCGTATCAATTTCGTATAAGAGAAATGTTTTACTGTAAATCACTTTGCAATAAATTTCACCACATTTCATAACTTATTCTACTGTGGAAAACCTAGACTGTGGCATAAAAGGAAGCTACTTAATTATCTTATAATTTAGTCAAAACCACTCGAATCTCTCTCACCATTTATACTTTCATTTTTCCTCCCACTACGTGAGCCGAATCGTAACAGTCTGTTAATGTCATTGCCTACTAGTTGAAAAGATTCCAACACTTGAGCATCAATCATTGATTCTAGCCTATTAACGGAATGGTTGTGGTTTTCTTTTCCCTACATTATTCTGATTTTCAGGGCATTATGCCTTTTTCCATCATTTAGTATCTCAAGTTGAACATTTATACATTTTGCTCAAGAAATGCGTTATAAATTGTATGTTGATTAAATTCTTAGAATTAAGGCGACATGGTATGATTTACACAAAATTTTTCAATTTAATAATTTTTATAATTTTTTTGGTTGCCTCCTATGTGTATGTATGATGGAAAACAGATTTTGTGCTCAAAATTTCATAAAAAGCTAACCATTTAATTTCTTAAGGGAATAACTTGAAACTTGTGAAAGGATTTTAAAGTACTACTCCTATAAAAATTGACGTACATATATGAAAGTTGATTTACAAGTACGTCAAACTATGCAGGTTTTGCAACAACATGATTGATATTTGTACAATACTTCTTTTAATAAATGCTTTCTGGAAATTCATTAAAAAATGTGTAAATTCTAAATTCAATTATTTTTTAAAAAATAAGTATTATTTTGACTGAAAAATGCATACCAACTTTTATTCCACGCATCCATATATTAGCAATAAGTGGAAAAAATTTCGAAATATTAAACACAATAGAAAAAAGTCTTAGCGTTTAAAATGAAGACAAAATAGTTATTTTATCTTACTGAGATAAGTCAGTTTAAAGTTCTGATTTGCCATTGGAATGTGAATAAAAACAAATGTAAAAGTAATCATAACTCTGCGTTTTTTAAACTTATAGCTTTCAAATTTTGTGAGTTTGAAGAAAAGTATTTAAAAAATAATTTAAACTAAAAAAGTAAGATTTGATTTTTTTTATTGATTTTTGTCAATTGAATCGTAGCGTGTCGCCTTAATCAATTAAATTCAATTTATAAGGGTTGAAAAAAATATTCAAACTAATGATACTTAAAAGCAATAATTTTGAACCTTTTTTTTGTGGTGCACTTTTAAAAATTTTAAATTTGGTGGCACACTAACAACAAATTATGTTTAAAAGAATTTTACCTATTTGTATGCAAAATAGTTTACGATATGCAAAATAGTTAACGATAATAATTTTCAATGTTATATAAAATAACAAGTACAAAAAGGACGACAAAATTTTTCCCGAGTAATTATTAAAATAAAATAAATAAAATTAAATATTAAAATATATTTTTTTAAGGCAAAATTTCAACTCGGTGATTTTTGATAATTTCGTTTATATTTGTTCGTAAAAATGATAATGCTAATCTTTGTTCGTCATCTACATTTAAAAGTTTTGATCCATTTTTCCTTTTTATATTTGTTAATGCTAAAAATTTCGAGAGAATTCACACAAATAAGGTGTAGAAAATTGTAACACTATTTTTAAAGATTTTTTTGACTAGTATAGAATAATTGTCTCTAACTTTAATCCAAAATGAATTAATTGGCTCTTATGAATGTTTTGAAGTTAAACCTCGATTATTACAAAGCGAAATCTGTTCTTTTTTCATTCAAAGTTAATTCATATACAGATGTATTGGTAATCACAAATGGATTACGAACCCAATCAAATGTTTTTTATATCTAAATTTGGCAAAATGATTAGGTTCTGGATTTTTTTTTCAAAGTATAATTAAGAATTTTTTTTAAAAAAATTGGTAGAACAGTGGTTGAGAATCCCTGCTTTAAGGTATCCGACTTCATTCGGAACCATGATTTGCAAAAGCGAAAGCATGAATATTTTTTTTATATTTAATGTCAATTAGGTTAGAATATATACACATATAAAACAGTTTTAAGAATATTATTACAATAAAAAATTATTTAAATGCGATATTTTGGCAAAAAAAGAAACAAAAATAGAATTACCTATTTTCAAAACATTTTTCTTTTATGAAAAATGCTTCTATAAAAATAATATTTTGCCTATACATAGCTTAGACCTCTGTACGGTGCCTGAACTAGGATTTTAAAAATATATAACTTAGAAGTGGATTTATCCATATTTTAATACATCTGAATGAAAAAGTTTTAGCAAAAAACTACCGATTATCATTTCAATTGGGAGTAACTCTGAAAATAATATGAATCTTTCAAAACTCCTAGTTCAGCTCTCTGAAGAAGTCTTAGCTATATATATGCAAAATATTATTATTATAAAAGAATTTTTCATAAAAGGCGAATGTTTTAAAAATAGGTAAATCTATGTTCAATTTTTGCAAAAATTCGCATTTAAATAGTTTTTCTTACTCTAATATTATTCTTAAAACAATTATATGCGTGTATTCTAATCTAAATGACACTAAATATTAAAAAAAAAATTCGTTTGTACACTATTGCAAAGCCATGGTTCCGAACGTAACCGAATATCTTAAAGCTAAATATCGGCATTTTGATCATTAAAAGCTGAAATTCTTAACAAAAATTTTGAATAACATCTGAATTGACGTTTTTAATGAGTGTTAACAAGTTTAAAAGTTATTAGAAAAATAAATTTTCTTTCCCTTACTGTATGTTATAATTCTAAGAATACTCGACTTATTTTACAGTTTAATAATAACACTTTGTAATATATATATCTAATTTAAAAATGGCATATAATTTCAGAAATGTCATCATGGTTAAATATGTTTAAGGATATATTAATATAATTTTAAAAATATTTCATTTTATTAACGTCGTACTAAAACGGAACAATCGAGAAACCGGTGATGGATATTATAAGTTTGATCGTTGGTAACTTAAACAACAATTGGGACAATCTTAAAATTAATGTTACAAAAAAAGAAAACTCTTACTAGTGACTTCAGTGGGAGGTTAAAAAAATTCAGAGTCATGATAACTTTCATGTTCATTTTTATTCACTACTAATGGCAGTTAAAATCTTTAAACAAATTTATCTCAGAAAGAAAAAATAACTAATTTATTTTCATTTTTTTCTATTGTGCCTTATGCTTTGAATTTTGTTTTATCTATCTGTACGTGTAACAAAAATTGGTATACACTTTTGAATCAAAGCAATGCCTATTTTTTATAAAAATAGTTGAAGTTAGAATTTGCTTTTTTTTCAAGATGTTTCCAATAAGCACTCAGAAAAAAATGTATTTTACGAATATCAATCACGGTAGCAGTAAGCCCACACCAACTTTTGTTACACATAAGTTAACATATTTGTAAATAAAATTTCATGTGTGTACGTTAATTATTGTAGGAACAGTAGCATTTTAAAATCCTTTCATAAATTTTAAAACTTTTCTTTAAAAAATTAAATGGTTAGTATTTGTGGTATTTTGAGAACAAGATCTATTTTACGTAATAGATCATTTTATGTAATTCACATGACTTTAAAGTGGTTACAAACAAAGTAATCGAAAAAATTATTAAATCAAAGAATTTTGTGTAAATCATACCATGTCCCCTAAAATATTTTGAAACTCTTTCAGAGCACTCTATTTGGCCCGTGTGCCTTACATTTAAAAGTTGTTTTATTCAATAATGGGTTTTAATTTTAGATATTTTTTATATACATTTTCAAAGAAAAGTTTTTTTGAACACGAATGTTTAAATTATCTTTAATGCACACGAAATCTGAAATTCTCTTTAAGTGCAGTTACTTTAAAATAAAAGCGTTATTAATTTCTTCTCCCCTTTCAAGTACTGTTTGATAGATTTAACGAAAAAGATTCAGCCAAAATGAACTTTGTCCTTTAAAACAACCCCATCTACTTTAATTTATGTACATGTATTCCATCGTTAATGTAGCTAATTTTATCTTCCATTCCGAACTTCATCGAAAATTTTTTACGTTAAACAATTTCATTTGCCACGTTACAAAAATCTTCATAATGACTAATACATGCTAATAATCAAAATTATTCTTTTTTTTATAACCGCAAAATCATTAAAATTTATAGAGCGCGTTTGCAAAGGAATGCAATAAAATATGTATTTATTCTTTCGCTGAGAGAGTAAAAAAAAAAAAAACTTAGGCAATAAGCCTTTTTTTTCTATTCATTTTTTTCTTGTGGGCTGCTAATTTTAAGAGGAAGAATGCTTCGTTATAAATAAAACATAAATAAGTAAAAGCATTTAATAATGACCAAAAATTTAAAGATGATTTCCTACAAAACTATTATTAGCAGCAGGTAAATAGTAAACATGAACAATTATACCCATAATAATTTATTTTGCAAAAAAAAAAACGAAATTTATTTTGGTCATAATAAAGAGAAAAATATTTTGTCCAATTAAAATTGTAAGAAAAATATTTTATCTTCTCAAATTTATTCAAATACAGTACTCTTCTTTATCATAACTAATTATATATGCATATATATATATATATATATATATAGAGAGAGAGAGAGAGAGAGAGAGAGAGAGTCTACTCTCGATAATTCGAAGTTGGAGGGACCAATGAAGAACTTGGAATTATCAAGAGGGTAGAAAAAAATTCCCAAAATACATGAAGAGAAATTTTTTTCTATCACATTTAAATTTCAAATTGTAATAAAAGAACAATTGTAAATATGTATAAAATTATTTTAAAGTATTTTTAAAAAGTGTATATTATACTGTATAAATATTTTACAGAAGTTAAAAGTCCTATATTAAAAGAATATGTTCAATACAATCACATACACACAATCTTACGCATCTCTTCTTCACAATAGCGGACCATCCTTTCTGAACACATGTGTAGCAAGGCCATGTGTTAAACGAAAAACATGGTCGGCTGACAATAGGTGCGGTTCGTCTATTGTCCTCTTAAAGAAATGAAAACAATAAAAGTGTCTTTTCGCTTGAGGAACCGTAAAGCAATAAGAATGGGTAGCAGGCAGATGATTATCAAAGGGGCTACATTACAGGGGAGACACGCAGAGACATGTAAAACCCAAAGGTACATCCTTACAAGGAGACCTTACACAAAACATGTAAGGTCCAACCTGTTAGCTAGAGGGATCTGGATAGTAAATGTTCGTTATAAAAAGTTTTATAAAATAACTTCGAATTATAGCGTGTGCTGTAGTCTGGTCAGCCAAAGATTTTACTTCGAAATATTGAGTATACCAAAACTTATTGTTTTAATTCAAAATGTCAAGAATTTTTCTAGGGGCTGAGCATATACTTCGAATTAGCGAGAGGTTCGTATTATCAAAGGTTTGAATTAGTGAGAGTCGACTGTATATATATATACATCTGTGCAATAATTAACTTTAATTTCCTTTTTTAATTTGTAACGGTACTGACCCTCCAGGACTTCAAATAAATAAGTAATTGTTATTTACCCACCTAACCTGATATAATAGTAACTTCATCGCTTCGAAATTAAATGTCAGCATTTTTAAATTAAGAATTATATAACGTGCATCATCCGATTTTCTGGACCAGTCAGATGAGAGTTCTTCGGAAGTCATATGAGCTTTTCAACTTCCGGTTAGATTTTGTATAAAAACTTATAGTTACTTGTTTTTATAATGTAACCCTACTCGTGTGTCTATCGTCTTATGTTTTACTTTGTGTTTGTGTGGGTCCTAATTAAGTGTCTAAATGAAATAAAGAAAAGATGACCTTCCACAAAAAGGATGTTTCATCAATACAACCATCTTTACATCTAGCATCTAGTTCAATAATTAAGTAAATAAAGCCTCCCATATTCGACTACATGGCACACACACATATATATATATATATATGTGTGTGTGTGTGTGTGTATATATATATATATGAAACTACGTACAGATAACAACAATATCCTTTTTTCTGTCAGTGCGAATATGCTATACAGCAGAGCGTCGTTTATTCGAACGTTCGAACCAAAGTCCGGATAAGTTTTCGAACAGGGCAATGCTTAACAGTTGTTTCGTGTGAGGCCAAACGTGACAGGAAACCCCAAGGTCAGGGATATTTGGGGAATTCCAGTTGTGTGAATTGGTAAACATCTGCGCGGAATATTAGGTCAGTTAGTTTCCAAGTGAGGGGGTGTATACTTGCTCTTTTGTTGAGTTTTGTTGATGTAGATACCTCTACAGCATGCGATGCAGAAGTCTGTGGATTTCAAATGCTAAATAATGACGAGATAGCGACTTCCGTGCGAGAAGAATCCGAGCCTGTCGACGATGAAACAAAGGGAGACGAGGACAACAACGAAAGTAGCAAGAGTCCAGCAAATGCTGACGCTTTTCTGCGTTAGAGACAGCTATGGAATGGTACGAACAACAATCATAGTGCTGTCTTACTTAACTACTGCTGTTCTAGAGAATCAGAGACCTTGCAGCGAAAAACGAAGGTATACAATGGTACAGCAAAAAATAATTGATTATTTTCCACAATAAAGGTAAAATTACGACTATTGTACCTATTTTGCTTTTCCTTCAAGCACGTTTCCCGCATGTGGTGATTTTCGATATTCGTATAGTGTCCGGTTGCATTCGGTTTTAGGTTAACCGAACAGTGTACGGTCCCAATTGATTCGGATAAACGACGCTCTACTGTATTTGGATAAATAGACGATAATTGGATCTTATGTCACCAACAATATACACTATGTTATAGTACTGATATTTTAACTCTTTAGTTGAAGACAGAATATATAATCCTATCGATGGTGTTCATTTTAAAATGTGTGTTCTTCTAGCATCATCATTTGTTATCTCTTAGTACGTTTGAAAATTCTCGTTTTCTTATTTCAAATCACCACACAATTTCTAAAATAAAAAAAATTTAAAATGTATCATTTGCCATTATTTAATAATACTGAGTCGTGCAATTGTAGCATTTTGGCTCTCTCTCTAACCAAGACACAAAAAATATTAATCGTAAGTTTTTAACACTTAGAGTGATAAAACAGTTCACTCCTTAAATAAAGCCCTTCAAAATCAAAAACAACATTAATAATTTTTTAAAGCCTTAGATACGTAAATTTACTTTATAAAAGATCTTAATATATATATCCTATCTCTCTCTTCTCACTTGAACAACTTCTGAAATTCTGATAAAAAAAAATTCCTTTTCCGTTTTATCGGCGTATTTTCCAAATATTTATTTTCTTGTTCGAGTTAGGATTTTTTTATGACAGAAATCATTTTCGTTCCCTTTTCCTTTCTTTATTAAACGGTTTTGACAGCAATTTCGGCATTCCACGGATTTTGATCACAGCCCATCACCTCTCCGGAATTCAGTGAGAGAAAAAGAAATTCCATTTTATTCTTGTCAAGACATAAGTAAATTAGTATTAAACTTACTGAATATAAAATGTGTCACTTAACAAATCTAAGAGCTGATTATTTCTTGATCATTTTAAAGAAAGTAAATGATATTTATAAGCAGAACTCGTGTGTGTGTGTGTTATTTACATAAATATTTAATAAAAAGTATCTAGAATTTGTTTTCAAAAAAATCGGGATTTTTTTTTTTTTACATCTATTTTTATTTAATTTTTTTACAAAAAATAATGCAATTTTTCAGTTTTAATTGCTGTAGATGAATATAATTACATTTATCCATATCAAAACACTATTTTATTAAATTTTGAACTTCTCCTTAATCTAAAACAAGACATTTGGGATTCGAAATCGTAAGATATGTTAATGTTAGTCATTTTGTCAGTAAATTTGCTTCATTCTTGAAATTATTTATATACAATGAAAATCGCTTAATACGAAACTGAGGAGACTGAAATATTTTTTTCGTGTTAAAGGATATTGCAATAAAAAACCCCAATATATATCATTAAAATTAAGTTTATTAGAGTTTATTTTATTTACATATATATGTATAAATGAATGTAACTAATAAAAAAATCAATGAAACAAAAACATTTACAAGAACTTAAGGAAATATAATACAAATCTTTCTTTTTTGAAAAACAAAATATTTATTGAGTTTCAGGAAAATAATCTGATATTTTCCTTTGGATTGCCTTTTTTAGCATCAAATTGTCTACAAATTGTTATTCCTTTATTACAAATTGCCTATTTTGTTATTCATATGTGCTTCTAAATAACTGCATATACTTTTCTTGATGTTTCATTTCGGATGACGTGAGAACAGGAGCTGCATTATTCATTTCATTTTCATCGTCGGAATCTGCATCAATGATATATTTAGTGTTTTGGACAAACTCTAAAATGTCTTTGTTTGCCATAATTGGGGCTGTACACATATTGTTATCATCTACTGCAACGAATTCTTCTGAACATACAATAGGACAGTCCAACAATCCAACTGGTATATTCCGTATTTTGTTCATTCTTAGAAAAAAAATCTTTTCGTGTTAAGCGATTTTCGTATCATGTTAAGAGAAAAAAATTCCATGAAAATACATAGTAGTTTGCCGGGACCGTTGTATTACTTCGTGTTAACCGATATTTCGTCTTAAGCGTTTTCGAGTTAAACGTATTTTACTGCATTCTAAAAACAAGATGATAGGTTTTAAGTTTGAAGGATTTTTTTGATCATTTTGTCACTGTGAAATTTTATTTATTTTATTCGATAAAGCATAATTACGGATTAAGGTACTCTGATGTAAAAACGTAAAAATATTTTTAAGGCTTTCTGATTTTTTTCCATAGCAGAAGTATGCTTTTACATTCTGTAACTATGCTTTTTCTCAACCTTAAACTTTAAAATATGTATCTAATATCCTGCATCGGTTGTCCTGATGCGTCCCTGTAGCATTAAAGTTTAAATGAGGTTTCTTAAATTCAGGCAAGATTTCATACAATTGTTCATCGTTTATAATGTCTGATTTTAATAAAACTAAAATAGTTTAAATTGTCTAAGTCAATGCTTCTCAAACTTTTAATATTTGTGACCCAAAATACAATCATAATTTAATCGCCCCCCCTCCGTATATACAATAACATTGTATTGAATTCAATAATACTATACATTGACACTAAAGCTACAAAATGACTTAAACCTTGAAAGTGCCACCGGTATATAAACGTCTGGCTCAACCAAAGCGATAATTTCCCAGGGCGTATATATACGTCTTTCCGAAGTACGGTTTTCTTTGTGTACTGCTATCCATAAAATTATTTCGAAGGCTTTGGAATGCAATAAAAGAACTTTGTCAAAGTGTTTGTGAAGGATTTACTTATTTCAGTGAAGGTTTTACTTATTTATTCCTTTTCATCCCCCTAATGCATCACGTACGCACGCGTACTTTGGGGCATTGGAGAGCGAATCACGTAAATTTTAATCAGTAGTTAAGGAATTAGTTATAAACCGTACAAATTATCAAGATAAGTGTTGGTTTTTGTAAAAATTTTATATATGACAAGCCCATGGGTCACTGGTAATTATTAAACTTGTTCTTAACTTATGTATTTTGTTTGCTTACTTTCAATAAATTAATAATTTTTTTAAATAATCTTTTGTTGTCGACTTTTCAATATGCTCGCGTTCCCCTCGTAGACTTATCACCCCCGGGGGGGGGGTGCCCCACAGTTTGAAAATCGCTGGTCTAAATAAATACATTTATTATTTGGGGGAAAGTGAATTATGATCTTATATGTGATATCTGTTCTAAGATAATTTTAAATGTAACTGTTTCAAAGGAACAGTGTTTAATGAAGTTTATTATATGTTGCAAAATATTAAGTTCCTTGAATAACATTTGAGCTATAAATTTGATTTTTTCCAATTAATAAAATAGATTTGATACCTATTTATTTGATAAAATAAATTATAATTTTAAAAAACTAAAAAACACGCTTTTATACTGAATCGAACTAAAAAGTTTTAAAAAAATAATTCTTAATATAAGAATAAAATGATGAACGAGAAAATTAATGTCATAGGCGTAAAAGCGTAAGGGTGTTCTATAAATATATCAATTGTAATAGTTTCAAACTTCCTTCAATTCCGAAATTTCACCCCACGCTTTTACGCCAATGACATTAATTTTCTCGTTCATCATTTTATTCTTATATTAAGAATTATTTTTTTTTTTACTTTTTAGTTCGATTCAGTATAAAAGCGTGTTCTTTAGTTTTTTAAAATTATAATTTATTTTTCATTTTTTTAGTTCGATCTACAATAAAAGCGTGTTTTTTAGTTTTTTAAACTGTCATTTATTCATTGTTTGATTATCCTTGAGTTTGATATTTGGAGCCAGAATTACGTGGCTGCTGGAATAAGTCTTGCTCTTCAATGCATATTAATTAAGGTCTGAAGTGTGTATTTATTCTCTCTGATTACTGGGCCTCGGATGAGTCCCGTATCGTTATACTAGATTCCGTCTCAAAAGATCAGATCAAACAAATAAAATGTGTGGTAAGAAAAAAAGTTCAAATTAAAAAAAAAATTAATGTACCATGTTTTTATAACGAACTAAAAAGTATAAAATTCCTCCTTTCGTTTTTTTTTTCCCCTTCTTTTTTCACATTTTCATGCATTGTCATCCACTGCTGAGATATGGTCCAAATTTCAAGTCTCTATCTCATCGGAAAGCCACACAGTTTAAAATCAATTACAAAATTCCACTCGAACAGACATTAAAGAAAGCGAGTTAATAAAAACATGGTAATATTAAGTGTCAATCGTATTCTCACTTCTTAAACGTATTGCTATAATGTTAATTCGTATCATCACTTCTAAGCGTATTGCTTTATACAAATAAAAAATATTTAGCAGTTAGAACATAAATTATTTTTTTCACATCACAAGCCTTTTTTTTTTTATTTTCATTTTCAGAAAGATGTTTATATTATAGTAAGAAATTGATAACACCCACCCACCCTCCACTTTATCACATACAGAACACTTTTTTTTTTTTTTTTTTTTTTTATAAACCACAAGTGTATCAATTAAAAACATTCGCTGTAGGCTTACACCTTTTTCTTTTAGTCGCCAAATCTGGAAATGTTATATAAAATTAGTTGCCAAATCTGAAAATGATATATCGGATTAGTCGCCAAATCTGAAAATTGTAAGTGCAATAAGTTGCTATATCTGGAAGTGATATATTTAATGGTCGCCAAATCTGATTATCGTGATTCCTGACGATCCTGATGAGGACAATGGAACAAAATTATGAAATTATTGTATTGTCATCGGTCCTTGACAATTGTGCAAAATTTCGAATTAATCTGGCCTTTTTAAGTGGGTGAAAATCGAGTTCCAAGATTCCGTTACATGCAAGTGAAACTTATAAAAGCGTGTTAAAAACAGTGAATACATCTTGTTCACGCTATAGTTACTTCTTTATGTAACAAGCGTTACTTATTTATCTAAAGTGTAAAACAAATTATAGAAACCGAATTACGATGCTACCCTAATAAAAGACCAGGAACTATTTATAAACCATATAATTTGCATTTGTAAACCTTAATACAGTAAAAAACGGAGTTTAAACAATTTAAAACAGTTCAGTTTCAAATTCTAAACCTTTTATGAAATGTTTTAGGGGAGTAGTTATTCAAGAAAGCGAATGAAGTATTCAAAATATAAAATCTAAAAGATTGTAATTGTAATGAAATATTCAAAAGTTAGCAAAATACAAAATTATAGAAATCATACAAATGTTCAAACACTCAACTAATTTAGTACATTTTGCCTTATTAGCGAATAAGAATATAGAATTTGCTAGATGGGTAATTTCTTAGATAACTGCGTTGGGTAAAAATAATGCTGAAAAGAATTTTATGATGTTTTTAATGATGTGTTGAATAATTTATGTTTTCTTTCTTAAGGGGAGTAAAGAGGAAAATTAAAACATGTATAATTTATGATATAAACAGTCAGTGTCTATTAAGAAAGGTCTTAATTAATTACCAAAATTTCATGTGGTAAAATATTACAAAAACTTGTTATATATGCTTTCAATTCAGTGTCATTTTATTATTAGGTATTAATTCAGTCGCGGCATAGTTTTAAAAGAAACGCCTAAAAATGTCTAACTTCCGGTAAAATAAATTTGCACTAATAAGCGGAATTATTGTTTCAATCCTCTTTTATGTAAATTCTTTGTTGATAATCCTCAGTGAAAGGAAGTAGTTTTAGATATATAAAGGTAATGTGCTGTAACACCATTTCCTTATATTTAGGTACAGAAATTAAATTTATAAAATAAACCTTTGTGAAAATACAAAAGGGTTCTACGTTGTACGAAGATTAACGGACACTTGTTCCGTGAAACTCACGCCACGTTCTCTCTCCCAAAACATGTTTTTTAATCCCCTTACTCTGTCTCAATTATAATAGGATTAACAGATTAGGTTGATCCTTTCATCTTTGTATCAAATATACTCTGCTAAAATAAGAGGGTATGTATTTTTACGGAACTATCACTTATATATTCGGTGCTGATACTCTAATATAACAAAGGACTCACAGATGTAATTCAAGATAATCCCTTCCATTTTGAAGGCTTCCTCTTGCAGCTCAATTACTGAAATTTATTACTTCGTTATTTTACTGATATACGTATTTTATTAGTCATGTGTATGTAGGAGTATTCTCGTATCATTTTAAAAACAAACTTTACAAATCTAAAGCTGATTTAAATACAACAAATGAATGATTCCTGGGCCAAGATAGCGAACGTAAAGGTTAAAAGTTTTAAAAATATTCTCCAAATTTCAGAAAACTTCTATATATTTGGTCGTAAGGTATT
The DNA here is from genome assembly GCA_019973975.1 of Trichonephila clavata. Taxonomy (NCBI): domain Eukaryota; kingdom Metazoa; phylum Arthropoda; class Arachnida; order Araneae; family Nephilidae; genus Trichonephila; species Trichonephila clavata. Next base: position 383,253 of record BMAO01012064.1, on the reverse strand, counting down.
TTCTATGAATAGCAATTAGTTGAAAGAAAGCAATAACTGTATTGAAAGTTTATGATTTGTTTTAGTGTATTTAATTTTATACCATGCGTTGAGTATTCTTTTATTATAACACATATACTCACAAATATTGGAACCTGTTTAGTCAGCATTTATTTTTAATTAATTGAGAGGGAAAAAAAGCAACTTTTTGAAGCAAACGATTTAGCACTTATATTTAATACATATAGAATATGTATTAAATATAAGTGCTAAATCTGACAGGCTAAAATAGAAATGACTAGGAAATTAAGAAAATTAAATGTTACTGAAATACTCTGATAAATGAAATTTTTCTTAGAAGTTCAACTATGCTTTCTCATAATATTAATTATTGACTTTTCATGTTCTTGACTTATATAAAACTTATTATGTTTAGTGGAAAAAAATAATTATCCAGAAGCTTTATAGAATTAATGATTGACTCAGGAAGCATTAGGTTCAGTTAAAAAAAAAAACATTATTGCATATAATTTTGCATTCACACATTATTTAAGAAAGAATTACTGCAAAATTTTTAAGAGATGATTTCAAATAAAATAAATAAAAGAAATTAAAATAGTTTTTTTTAAAATTAAATCTGAAGTTTAAAAGTTTTCCTATTGCGTAAATATTAAAATTTTATTTTAAATTATCAAAATTTTTATATTTTTAAAATAAAATAATTTAATGATTTAGATAGTTAGATTAATGCTTCTTAAAATATTTAAATTTAGAAATACGTCACAAAAATGTAGTATTTCTTTCTTAGTGGAAGGCACAGAAATATATATACTTACCGTTATGAAAATATCTGCGCACACCTATGGATATACATGTATGTTTCTCTATTTTGAAATTGCCATATTTACTAGAATCTAAGCCGCTATCCATTCTAAGATGCACCACTAATTTTCAACCCGTTTTTGGTTTATCAATATCAGATATTTGAATATAAGAAAGATTTCTGTAATAAATGTAAAATAAACTTTACGTTGAGCATAATTTTTATAAATTAATATCCTTTTATGTATAAAACTTTTTAGAATTATAAAATGTATCAGACTCCTTAAACCTTACCTTATTTAAGTATTATGTATCTTTTGAATTTCAAAGTATTTAAAAGTATTAAAAATTTTTAAAAAGTTTAAAAATGTTATATTTTTTATCTTTTAAAAAATATAATTTTTAATTTTATTTATATAAAAATAGCTATTGCGTGATAAGGATATATATTTAACCTTATAAAAATCAACTTATTGCTAGTAATTAGAGTTACTATTTTTGAAAATATCCTACGCAACGTAAAATTTAATATTTCTCACAGAAATGTTTCTTATTTTCATATGCTTATAATTTTTAAAATTATGATTATATTTTAAGCATTTTAAACTATTTTGAAACCTCATTCCTTCGTAAATAATGCTCAAAAGAATCCAGTTATTTAATTTTAATCTCAAAGAATTGCATCCAATGGAAAATTGTTTATATTTTCAGCTCTCGAGACAAAACACTTCTGAAAATTGTTGCATGATTTACTGCATTACTGAGTTTTAAAATCAATTGAATCAAGTTTCTATAAAGAGTGTAATATTTATATATACAAACGTATTTAAACAAGTTAAAATTTAAAAGAAATTAAGTGCGAAACATTTTTTGGGGATCACTGAATCACTGAATGTATTCGATCTTTTAATTGAGGAAAACTTTATTTATTTATTGCACACAAGTATAGAAATAAACATACATTTATTAAACATGAATAGAATTAAATAACATGATAAATATTTAAAAATCTATGACAATAATTAAATTTTACAATAAGTTTAACTATAATAAAAATTTAACAGCTTTCTTAATTATGTTGAGATATGGATTTCATTTGGATCTGTATAATTTCTTTTTCTATTAGTTCATACATAACTAATAATTACTGACTTAGAATTTACTAATATCAGCCTATAAATACTCAGAGTATTAATTATATATTGACGTTCTTATAATCAATAATTGTTTTAATTTTATTAAAACTCCTCTTCCTTTGATTATTATACTATTTTAATATCAATTAAATAAAAGGCTCTCTAAGTTAACAAATAAAAAAACTAAGATTTTTGTTGAATACAGCAGAAATTGGTAAAACAAAGAGCTAAAATGCATCTTAGATGTTACAAAGTTCTTCATTTCTTTCTACTTTGGTACGACAGTGTCTAGTTTATTGAGTATACAAAAAATAGTCATTTTTGCATCGGCATTCTTGTTAACTATACCAGCACTAGATATTTCCATTATTTTTTTTAATTACCTAAGCCCAAAAATTCAATATAGTAAAAAAATACATGAATGTCCTATATGAAAATTGTTTCAACAAATCCATTTAAAAAGCTTATTATATATTTTATTAGTCAATTATTTGAAGATCTAACTCCCAACCAAATACTAATTCCCACAATTTTTGTAGATTTTCTCAAAGTTTTATTCAATGTTAGAGTATTACATTTAAGAAAACGTTTTCCGTATTTGTACACATACAAAGTACAAAATTGGCTCAAATCAAAACAGATAATAATTTCATAAGTACAAGTAAAAAAGTAGAAATTTACGTGTGCGCAGAATACTTTTTGTAAATGGTAATCTTTGACTACCAGGAACACTAAATTTGGAAATTTTCTCTTTTATAAATAACAACTGCGTAATAACACGCATAAAAGTGAGATTTAAACGATGGTTGCATAAATATTGAATTGGGAAAAAAACGTAGGCCCTGTGCAATCCATTTGGACTAATAAGTACTTATACACTCCATTACACATTAAAAGTAGTTTGCAAAGCCTTAGTATCAATAACAATTATTTAAAATACAAATATAAATCATTGAAACAATGTTTAGCAATTGTTCAGAAATTAGATTTTTGCGAACAAAAACTTTATTATCTAAACAAATGAGTTTTATGGAACAAAAGAAATCATAGCAGGAAAAAAAAATAATCATTTATCTCTGAATGACGTACACAATAGAATTTGTCCCAAAAGGATTCTTTCTTCGCTTATAAAAGAATCTTTTTCCAATTTTAAATTAAAAGAGCTTTTCTGTAAATTTTTTTGATTGAGCTAATTAGCCGCTAAATTACTTTAATAAGGCAAATTTTTTGGAATCTTTAAATGGTCGCAAACAGAAAAAAAAAGAAATTGCTTATTTCTTTTAATCCATTACACAATACTTTTTTAGCAAAAGATTAAGGATGGTACGCTTTAAACTCATGGCAAATAGAAACCCCAATTTAGTTCTTTTTTTTTTTTTTGTCGCAAATACAAATTTTTATTTTTATTGACAATTAAAGCTTTATTTTGACAAGACATTAACCTACATAGTTAGAAATAAATGAGTTAATGTAGTATTTAGCAAATAATCTCCCATAAAATTAAAATAAAAGATACCTTCGTGACATTTATTTAGTTGAATTCCGCGACAAGAGGTTTTTTTAAGATAAAGCATCGAAATATGTTGCATTGCGACATATATTAGAAAAATATACCGTTTATGGGTTATAACGTATAAAAACTTTTTAATTAATATTTTGTTCAAAATACTTCGCAAGTTATTTATTTTAATAATATGTAATAATGTGCTTCATTTTTTAGCAATTTTCAAAAAACTATAGGTTTTAATTTTTTTTCTCGCTTTTCATACTCTAAACTTCTTATTTAGAACAATAGCCTAACAACATTGATAAGTTATTAATTGTCATATTATTTAACTATTATTACTTAATATGTCGCTTATATAGGTTATAACGTACAAAAAGATATATATTACAATTAATATTCTTATCAAAGTACCTCGCAAATTATTTATTTTAATATTGTGTAATAATGTGCTTTATTTTTTAACAATAACTTTAAAAAAAAGAAACAGGTTTCAATATTTTCCCCTCGTTTTTATTACTCTAAGCTTCTTATTTAGAACAATAGCATTAAGACATTGATAAGTTAATTACCTTATTATTGAAATGCAAAAGTTTTTCAAAGTATATTCCAGGCAATTATTGAATATAAACAAATAAAATTCGAAGAGTAAAATGCATAGCAAGAAATATAAGTTTTTTTAGCAGATATTTAATTGACATTTAAAAATGCCTGGTATATACAAATAAATTTAGAGAAAACGTTAGAAATATTTAACCCTTTAACTGGTTTGTCCATACACCGTAGGGGCAAATGAAAGCTGGACACAACCGGTGAGCTGTACGGGTACTGATATTTCATTCTTTCTGTCTTAAATATGCACATATTTTTAATTCTTATAGCACAAATATTAGTGTTAGTGTGTTTTTAAGCGATGCAGTTTTTCTATGGTACTGAAATATACTTCTCATCCGAGATTTTCTTTGTGGTGAACTCGGGAATTTTTCATTGAAGGTAGGATTTTAGACTCTTCAAAATTTTCAATAAAGAACAAAGATTGGAATTTATATGAGCAATTCAGTGATTCAGAAGAAATGAAAATGGAAAAATGATTAAAAAAACCCATATTATCTCTATCCCCATTGCAATGGGAGACTTAAGGTATCCGACTACTTGAGACAACAATTTTAGAAAAAATGCAGATATGGAGATTTTTTTGTGGTTTTTATATTTATTTAATACATTTTTAATAAAATATGCTAAAATTAAGAAGATAAAAAGAAACTATTATTACTTAAATGGAAAAAAATGGGAAAAAATTTACAAAAAATGACATAAACGGGGCCCATTATGTACCAAATGTTTATAAACAAATTTTAAATTTTTCAATTCTGATGTGTTGCTATGTTATTCACTTTTGAAATTACCTTCAGAATAAGAGATATTTTAATTTTTACAAAAACTACAGCACTTTATCTTAGCTGTTATATGAAATTGCATAAAATAACAGTGATTATATTAACATAAGGGACTGTAAATTTTGAAATAAAACAGTGAGTAATAAATCTGAAGCTTAAATCACTTCTACTGTTATATAGAACATACACAAAAAATTTCAGTTAATCATTTTCAAAACTTTTTGAGCAATCACCGTCTCCGTGAGCATTTTCAAAAAGAAAAATACATTTCGAGTAAAACACATTTTAAAGTAGGACATCTTGTTTAAAGTAATGGCATCTGCTTTTACTAAAACACATGCAGTTTTTGTTTCAGTAAACGGAAAACAATAAACTTGGTATTTTTATAAAGCTAATAAGATGGTGAATAAAATAAAATCATAACAAAAATTGTCAATTTTTGGTAAAATTCACAATTTTAGAATAGTGGGATACATTACCATCACAAATTAAAGTTAAGGAATTCTAACCCTTTTATTATCCTTAATGTATATAGATATTCCTGAAAAGGATATTTTAAAAATATATACCACGCGACATTGCTTCTTTTATTCCTAAAATGTAGCTACGATATGCATTCCTTCCTTTATTGCGTACTTCGTAGTTTTTGAAAAAGGCACTCAGTATAATCAAAAATTTTATTTTATACTGATGTTTTTCATCACATTACGTACACCAGACAACAAAAGGTTTCCGTACTCTTCACAGACAAATTTCTATTTACTTTGGCAAGTGATTCCAATTGTGTATTGTTTTAGCGACATCATACATACTAAACTTATGACGGGTCCTATTTGCGTCCTTTCATTAATGATGTTGAAGAAATACTTCTTTAACTGTTTGAGTTTAAAACTGCCTTCCGTATAGAGAACTTGTTTTTGTTCTAACTTGAGTGCTATTTAAACCCTAGCAATGTGAGTGAAAGAGCTTGTCCTTACGCTGTTATTAAAGAGAAATTAATGAAGTGCATTTCGGAAGCCTTGGTGAAAGGAAGTAATTTTTTACTAGAGTATAGTTAACCCAGGCGAGATCCAAATAGTGCTCTTCTACAGAATATCAGATAAGTGTTTAAATATTTGTCTTACGAATTTAAAATAGTCGATTAATTTTGATTGCTCCCTCGGTTTATAAGCTTGATTGATAATGAATTGATTGACCCTAATAAAATTGACTATTTTTATAACAATGTCTGTTGATTCGGTGTTCCAAACTACACCCACGACCTTAGGGTCGCTACAACCTAAGATTGCTTTGAAAGACGTAATTGTAGAAGAGATCTTATTGAATTGCAGTAACTTCTTAGAAAATTTTTTAAAACAGTGCTTCTCAAACTTTCAATATTCAAGCATAATTTTCATCGTACTCTCTCCAGTACAATAATAATATATTGAATTCAGTAGTACTATACTTTGACTCAAAGGCTACAATACGACTTTAACCTTTTAAGTGTCGCCAACGTTTATAAGCGTCTCACTCAGTCAAAGCGTTAATTGTCCCCGACGTATATATACGTCTTTCTGAAGTACAACTTTCTTTGTGAATTGCTATCCATAAAATTATTTCGAAGGCTTTGAAATGCAATAAAAAAACTTTGACAGAGTGTTTGTGAAGGATTTACTTATTTCAGTGAAGGTTTCACTTATTTATTCCTTTTCATCCCCCTAATACATCACATACGAGCACGTTCTTCGTGGCATTGGAGAGCGAATAACGTAAATTTTAATCAGTAGTTAAGGAATTAGTTATTAAGTACAAATTAGTACAAATAGTACAATACGTATACATACATCTCTCTGAAGTACTATCTTTTCTGCGTAGTGCTATCCATAAAATTATTCAAAAGACTTTGGAATGCAATAAAAGGACCTTGGCAGTGTTTGATAACGATTTACTTATTTCAGAAGATTTTCTGATTTATTCCCCCTCAATACATCACATACGAAGAAAATGGTGGAATTGAGGAGCGAATTGCAAAACTTTCAGTCGGCAGTTAAAGATTATTGTTAACTTTGGTATGTAATATTATATATGATTATCCCACAGGATCCCACTGACAATTATTAAAATTGTTCATCGGTAAGTTTTGTAAATTAATTATAAAGTACATCATGAAGTACTGATACATTTATAAGTGTATTATACCAGTGTAAATGTGTATTTTATTTTGTATTATGTCAAAATCCGTTTTGTTTGCTTACTTTCAGTAAATTAATAGTTTCTTAAAATAATCTTTTGTTTTCGACTTCTTAATAAGCTTTCGCTCCCATCGTAGAGTTATCACGCCTCCTGCACGGGGGGCTCCCCAAAGTTTTAGAGAGAAACGCTGCTTTAAAATTATTACTAAATGTCGAGAAAAGATCCTTGCTCCAAATGTCATATTATACTCTAGTGGACCCGTTTAGATCAAAATTGGTTCTAGCGGTGCAAGTCTCAAACATTCACTCACTCACATCTGCTGCTTTTGTAAAACATTTATGCTTGTGTGGTTGATCGTATGCTCGTTCTTAACGATGAATATTTTGAGAATCAAATAAAAAATTGAAGCAAATGGAGGGACCAGCTTGATCTCAGGACGTTAACATGGTGGAGCATCTTAAGTACAATTTTTGAAGACGTGAGTGGTACCTTTAAGTCCTTTCTCCGAGACTTTAAATGTACTTGAACAAGGTTTACTTCGGTTGTGGACTTTTGCAAAATTTGCCATTCTTTATTTATAAATCGTGCTCGATGGTAAAATTTTAAAATAAATAAATAAGTAACCACTAAAATCTAATTTTTTTTAAATGTCAAGAATTATTTTCAAATAAACGGGGAAAAGCAATATAAATTTTTTTTAAAGTTAATTTCTACTTAGGTCAACAATGAAACATTTTGTTTTTTAGTTACTTTTTATTAAATAATTACAATTAATATAAATATATATATACATATGACAGAATCACAATATTAAGTGGCAAAACACCTTTTAAATTAACATTAAAAGCTTTTTAATAGAAGTTGAATATATAATAGGTAAGAATTTATATTAAAACCAGTGTAAAAGGAAGCTGACATCTAACTTGCATATGATTATTCAGGTTAAGTTAAATATTCATCACAATTTTAACAAAAGCTGTTTTGTCCAACGGTGCTGCCATCTTGAAGAATAATATTGACTGAAATATATCTCTTTAACTATTATAAAAGAATTAAATTCAATTAATGAATTAATATTAAAAAAACTGTACTAACATCAAGTGTCCACTACAAGTTTAAAAAAACGTATTTGAACTTGAGTAGATAGATAAAAGTATTTTATTAAAGATTGAAAATTTGAACAAGATATGTAAATATGTATAGGGAGAGTGTCAACTAATAGTAGGAATTGAAAAAAAAACACCTTAGTTTTCCTCATTTCTTGGAAACCAGGGTATATTTTTCTTATAAAAAGCTTGCTGAAATAAATTTTCCTTTCTCGCATTCTTTACTTTTTCTAATTGCGTTAGAAGCACGTGAGTACTGTTTACTTATTTATAAAATAAGTTTAAAGCAATTCGATATAACTTCTTTGGAGAAATACTTAAATTTAAGTAATACTTATAACCTTATCTTCATTTTTAGATAGGAGTTTATTTTTTTTATTAATAAGAAATACTTCGACTCCTTCTCCACTGTATTTCAAAATTTATCTACTATTTTAGATCAATTTTAAAAATGTCAATTTCCCCCAATAATTTAAAGATTAAAATAATTCTTTAATAAAAGGCTTCAAATGAATGTCAAAAACTGTTCTTTTTTCAGTTGTTTTATTCATACATCTTCCAATTTTACAAAAATATTTGTTTGTATATTTTCATCGCGTAACCAAATGTGGAATTATGATAAGATTCTAATAGCTCAAGATGAAATGGACTACAAATGTTATTCTTTCTCTATGTGGTGATGTAGACATTATCGTTAAAAGCTTTTAAGTAGCTTCGGTCTTCTAGGCTTATTCTTTTATTATGAAGTCCTCCCATCGGTGTGGTGTGGAAATTAGAAGAGGGTGTGGGGCAGCTCAGGTGTCGTCCTCATCAGCTGACCATAGTTCAAAATTATAAGGTCCGTCGCTAATAGCACTGGTGCAGCTTTATAGTGAGACATAAATGTAACTCCTGCCAGCCGTTTTGTAACTGTACTAGTGTGTCCATGCTCCTGTTTCCTACTTTGTGTTTGCGTGTCTTGTAATTAAGGTATCCGACTGGTTGCGACAACTTTTTTTTTAGAAAAAGGAGATATGGGGATTTTTTGTTTGTTGTTTTTAGATTTATTTAGTGCATTTTAAGAAAAATGTGTTAAAATTAAGAAGAGAAAAAGAAATTATTATTACTAAAATGGGAAAAAATGGGTAACAATTGACAAAAAATAGCATAAACGTGGCCCAATCTGCACCAAAGATTTATAAACAAATTTTCAATTTTTTAATCTAATGTGTTGCTATATTATTCAATTTTGAAATAACCTTCAGGATAAGAGATGTTTTCTTTTTTACAAAAACTAGAGCACTTTATCTCGGTTACTATATGAAAATGCTTAAAAAGACAATGATTATATTTACATAAGGGACTGTGAATTTTGTAATAAAACAGTGATTGATAAATCTGAAGGTTAAAACAATTCTACTATTATACAGAACACACAGAAAAAATTTCAGTTAATTATGTTCAAATCCTTTTTAGCAATCGCTGACACCGTTTGAATATTTTCAAAAAATCACATTTCGAGTAAAACGCGTTCTAAAGTATGACATCTTGCTTAAAGTAATGACATCTGCTTTTACTAAAACACTTGTAGTTTTTGTTCTAATTAACGGAAAATGATAAACTTGGTATTTTCATGGAGCTAATAAGATGGCCCATAAAATAAAACCATAAAAAAATTTGTCCATTTTTGGCAAAATTCACAGTTTTAGGGTAGTCGGATACCTTAAGTGTCTAAATGAAATAAAAATGGATTACTTCCACAAGAAGAATACTTCATCAATACATTCAACTTATTATCAACAACCTAGTTCAATAATAGAGTACATAAAGCCTTTCCCTCGAAACTATTCTCTCTATATGTGTGTGTATATATGTTATATTGAGTATGTAATGGGTTCTATTGTGTTGATTCGTTAGCTGATAATGAATGAGAGCTAACAAACAAAACTATTTATTCTAACAGTAACAAGGAAAAGGAGACTACACAATTTCATTACACAGCGCAAGTTGTTGCCTAGCGGCTAAAGTTCCTCATTTTACTATTCGCTCACATTGTTTCCTTTTATCTCTTCTCGCTGTTCTCTCTGTCTACCTCTCCATCTGTTCTTGGTCTCAGCTCGGTATGGGGATCGCCGCACGTCTCCCTGTGAAGCGAGCTGAGTCACGTGTCAGGGTGTATGCTGTGGTGCCGTCCCCTTCGCCCTTCGCCCTTCGCGCTCGTGCATCCTGAAGTGGAGCCGTCCTAGGCGGCAAAAATCAGTATTGTTTTGACAAGTCGTCGTCGAGTTAGTATCGTCACTCGCCTCCCTATAAAGCGAGCTGGGTGGCGCATGTAGGGGTGCATGCAGTGCTGCCCTTCACAAACACACAGACACACACACACACACATATATATATATATAACTGTGCTGCATTTTATAAAATCCATATATAGAGAGCGAGTACTAAATTTTGTGACAATATAAGATTCAATTTTCAAGATTATCCATATATACTCCCTTCGCGTTCATTTTCCTAACAGCTTTTGGTAAAGTATATTTTATTACTAGATATAGTTCTTATGTCCTGATAACTTGCCTCTTTTTGTTATAAACTCTATTTGTGTGAATTTCCCTATTATATACTCAGGGCTGAGCAATAAATATTTCGTTCAGAGAATTATCTTAAATTTCTTCTTTAGAAGAAAAATATTTCAGCAGAGCCGTTATAAGAAAGTAAAAGTATCCAGATTTGTTAATAAGTTTTAAGTAATCAGTCGTTTTTGCTTCTTTTGTATCAAATGGAAAAATATAGCAAGTTATATTAAAACTGTAAGAAAGGAGAAGTTTTCATAATTTATGATGCAGACATATCACTTTTCTTACGAAATTCTTTAATTTTTCCTGGTCAAATAATCTTGCTAACACGTTGCAAAAAGGAAACTTCCCTACATGATATTAAAAGGAAAGTGAGTGTGCAAATGAGAGATCCTTCATTGTAATTAAAACCAAATAAAAATTAAAATAATCTTAAAGAGAGAGTTCTCTCTCTTAAAATATTTAAAAGATTTACTTTTGATTGAATTAAATATTTTGCGGAAACAATGCAAGAGATTAATTTTAAAGTTCGTAAAAATCTTATAAATAATTCGGTTTTCTCTCTTACAGATTCCATTAAGAATCAAAACAGGACCCAAACTTTGTTAGTAAAATAAAATCTCTCAGAAGTTAATCGAATTATATCCTTACTAATTAATTGAGTTTTTCCCCCTAGGATTTTAAAGAACGTGCATATTAAAATGTGTTTGAAACAAAATATATATCTCTAACTTGCAAGCGTTATTGTGCTGTGAAAAATCATAAATCACACCGTATAAGATTTTTAGGAACTTTCATTTTAAGAAATATAGTTGAATTATATATATATATATATATATTATCAAATATCTCATTTTTTAAAAAAAAAGTATCTCTGTGAAATGGAAACCTCTATACAAACTTTCATTTTCTAATGAGTTACTTTGAAACACTGTTGATTTGACTATTTTCAGATGTTTGAAGTCGATGAGAGAAGACCAAGTAATTCTAAACTTTCTAATAAACAACATTTTTGTTAAAGTCTTGAAATATTTGTTAGTGTATTTAAGATATTTATAAGAAGAAGTATTCTGAATTGTGATGTTTATGTTAAAAATAGAAGCGAATTACGGATAATGACTGTTCGCTAAAAGTCGCAAACTAAAAAAAAATATTTAGAGTACTAAAAGCAAAATACGAAGCTTTCATGATCGGTCACCCGCATTAAAATCCATTTAATCCAATAGATCATTAAGTTTTTAAAAGGAGTAGGCTATAAATAGCGTCTCTCCTATACATACAATACATAATACATAGATATATATGAAGACGGCTTAATTTTGTATGAAAAGATACTTTAGAAGGTTCATTAAGGAGAGCATTAAAGCCTCTTTTTAGCTCTAAAAGTAAAATAAGGAAGTTTACGAAAATGAGGTTGAAATAAAATTATTTGCTTGAAGGATGGCGAAAAGTTTCCAAATATAAATCAAGCCTACCCTTCTACTCTGAGTAATTTTTAAAAATTCTAAAAGAAAGTCCTCAAGCTTTATGTTAAATAGGGCGGTGTATACTTTTAAAAACTAAGTAAGGGATATAATGTCTCATCAACTCTCTTCACTGCATTCAGTGGAGGTTAAACTAAAGTTGGGGGAAGTCAAGGGGCTGTAATATATGTGAAGCGTGAAATTTGAAACGTGATTGCTTAGGAAAGGTAATTTCTTTAAGCAACAAGCGCAATTAGCGTTTGATCGATAAAACGACAAGCTTTTTAGTTAAAGTGCTCTGTCATTTAAAAGAGTGTAATATTTAAGACAAGTTCCTGTAAACTGAAATTTTATGTTATTACTAATTGTATGCGAAAATTATGTTTATTAATTTCTAAATTTATGCCTTCAATTTTTGGTGTTATTCTCAGAAATGCTTGCTAATTAATTGCTTGGGGAACAAGATACTCTTCAGTATTTAGCTCCTTTGTTGTGAGAGAATATTTTAAATTCACAAAGTACTCAAAAGCGATTCTTCATCGTCTTTTGAGGATTTAATATATATTTTGTTATATTTAAAATGCGTTAAAGTAAGCTAGCATCTTATGAACTGCAGCTCGGTATCAGTAGATAGAAAAGTTTAACCCGTAAATGAGAAAATGATACGTCATTACAAAGAATAATACTATAAAACTAATCCAATATAACTAGAAAATTAGGAAATTAATCTATTGTAGAGAAAAAACGTGGAAGTATATGTTATACTACACACCCCAATTATACAATCTCATCGAAGCTAATCAAGATACACTATATAGAGGAACCAAAAACTTACTTAGCAATTTAGCTAAAATTCAATCTGTAAAGACTCTATAAAACTCTTATTTTCGATAAAATTTATATTTGGGTGCATGGACACTGTCTTAGGCATTATTCTATTTTGAGGTTTTGAATTCAAAAAATATGCAAATGTTCGAAAATATAGCTACATATATGAGCTACAGCAGTTATATTTATTGTTGCTATCTCGACATCAACTGTCTTATTCCCTTGTTGCATCATGTCTACTCTAGTTGACAAAACTTATCTTTTCTCCTCTATTTCGTAATAGTCAAATCAGATTCGATTTCATAACTCTAAACAGAAGCAATTTCCTTCTCCAAATACAAAAATGCACCTAAAATCTGCTGCGAAAATAACAGAATTCCCTGATCTTAACATATCAAGTATCTTGGTGACAAGATATTGACAAGAATCTCACTTTAATCGACATATCAAATATATTAGAAAAAAGTACACTAATAGAATTCCTCTTACCTACGCACTGATCTTAAAACCTCTTCCGACTTATGCCTCCCCAGTCTGGAAACAAGCAGCAAAAAGATCAGCATTAATTTACTTGAAGGAGATCCCAAAATGTTATTACAAGACAAATCCAAAGCGCTTACTGGTACATGATAAATTCAGATCACAGATTAACTAGCAAAATTCTTACGCACAATACGTAAAACAATACATAACAATGCATTAAAATTCTTTAAAATATATATGATTCAGATAACTTCTTCCTAATGAGTGTTCCAAAATTCATCCCAAATCTTGACCAAGAAATACCTTGGACGAACCAGTTTTCTTATAAAGACTTTAAATATCATTATTTTATGATTTTATTTAACTTTATTAAATTTCATATCTATAGACTACAGCCAGACCCAGGCTAAGCTGATGTCCTCTTCTGAACGGAAGTTAACTCCACAAATCTACACATGTACGCAGACAACAAATTTCTTCTATTTACCATATGACACACACACACACACAAATTGCTTAGTGAAATAAGTCCGATTTTCACGAAACATTTTCTTCCTCGGAACTTCAGATCTCCTTGCTGCAACCCTAGGGGCGTACCCTAGGGTTGCAGCAAAGAGATCTAAAAGGGTTGCTTTTGATAGCTTCAGAAAAGCTTTAAAAGGAATTTTTATTACATTTCTCATAAGGAAGTATATTTTTTCCCGCGGAACAATAATTTCTCGTTCACGTTAAACACTTTATTTAAATACTGGGCAAAGATAGAATTTTATAAAGTCACTCAAGCTTCGCTGAATGGAGACCAGAACCCGTTCAAGTTATGTGTTTTGTCCAGTCTTCTCAACGACTGTTAATTTATTCTATATCGTTTGCAAAATCATAACAAAATAATTTAATCATAACTGACAAAATGAAGGTAATTCTGGGGATATATATGTACATGTCATTTGTAGTTTTGAATTTTAGAAAGTGATAATGTGGTCACCACACAAACAAAATTCAGAAAATGATTTCGAATGCAATAACAAACCGAGTCTTCCCATTAAGGTATCCGATTACTTGGGACAACTTTTTTTTAAGAAAATGGAGATATGGGGATTTTTTTGTGGTTTTTAGATTTGATTAGTACATTTTAACAAAAATATGCCAAAATTAAAAAAGATAAAAAGAAATTATTATTACTAAAATTTGGGAGAAAATGGGTAAACATTTACAAAAAAATACCCAAACGGGGCCCATTCTGTACCAAAAGTTTATGAACAAATTTTCAATTTTGATGTGTTGCTATGTTATTCATTTCTGAAATGACCTTCAGGGTAAGAGATGTTTCAATTTTTACAAAAAAAATTAACACTTTATCTTAGTTATTATATGAAATTGCTTAAAATAAAAGTGGTTATATTAACATAAGGGAGTGTAATTTTGTAATAAGACAGTTATCGATAAATATGAAGGTTACAACACTTCTAATATTATACAGAACATACTCAAAAAATTTCAGTTAATTATTTTCAAAACTTTTTTAGCAATCGCTGACCCCATTTCAGCATTTTCAAAAAATAAATAAATAAATAAAAAAATAAACACATTTCTAGTAAACGCGTTTAAAGTATGGCATCTTGCTTGAGGTATTCCACTACTTGCAACAACTTTTTTTTTTATAAAAACGGAGATATGGGAATTTTTTTTGTGGATTTTAGGTTTGTTTAGTACATTTTAAGAAAAAAATTCTAAAATTAAGAATACAAAAGAAATTATTATTGAAAAAATGGGTAAAATTTGACAAAAAACAACATAAACGTGGCCCATTCTGTACCAAAAGTTTATTAACAGATTTTCAATTCTGATGTGTTGATATGTTATTTGTTTTTAAAATGACTTTCAGGATAAGGGATATTTTAATTTTTACAAAATCTAGAGCACTTTATCTTTGTTATTACATAAAATTGCTTAAGAAAAACGGTGATTATATTCACATTAGAGGCTGTAAATTTTGTAATTAAACAGGGATTGATATATCTGAAGGTTAACTCACTTCTACTGTTATATAGAACATACACAAAAAATTATTTTAGTACATTATTTTGAAAACTTTTTTAGCAATCGCTGACCCCTTTTGAGTGTTTTCAAACAAACACATTTCCAGTAAAACGCTTTCTAAAGTATGAAATCTTGTTTAAAGTGTAATGGCATCTGCTTTTACTAAAACATTTGTGTTTTTTCTTCTAGTGAATGGAAAATAATAAACTTGGTATTTTTATAAAGCTAATAAGATGGCTTGTAAAACAAATTAATAAAAAAATTGTTAGTTTTTAGCAAAATTCACAATTTTAGGGTAGTCGGATACCTTAAGGCAAGCTCCGATCTCTTGGAATCTGCTATGATGAAGTGTAGCATTCCATCTACTAAGCGTAAATACAGCTCAAATATGAAAATTGGAGTTATGCTCCAGAAAGTTTGTATTGTCTTCAATCAAATGTAACGTGTATTTACGTATTGATAGAAAATCTAATTGTTTTTACGTTTTCATCACCTAGATGGTTAAAAATTAATCATGAAGATATATCTAGGCACACTATGCTTATGCATATAAATCACTGTAGTGTACAAACTGTAGCAATTATTTAAAACAAAATTTCTGCATTATAAATTTTATTATTATTTTTTCTGAGACTATTTTAAATAGAAAAACACAAACTTTTCTTTCAACTTCACCAGATTATTCGTATGGAACAAAGGTTGACATTTGTTACTTCTACTTTATTGATAATTATGTTCTGTCGAACAGCAGGCATAATGCTGTGAGGACTCTGGTGCTGTTTAGTGCGAGTGAAGAATTCAGTTATTTTTCTCAGTAACTTTAGTTGAACTTTGTGTTTCGTATATAGTTCTCCCTAAGGTAACTGGGACGTTAAAATGCTTCAAATTTTGCATTTTATTTTATTTGTAAAAAATAAAAGGCATTTCACTGCATCCATAGATACATTATTTATGAGAATTCGATAAATATAACGCTAGAAAAATTAATTTTAAAATTGTAAGCAAATGTGATGTAACTATGACTCAAGTATATATTCATCAAAATCTGTTTGGTGTTGATATCCATTATAAAACACTAATTTTTAATGTATTAATTAAGTATTTTTTCATATTACATGTTCAAACCTTTTGTTAATTCTACAGTTTTGGAGCAAAAATTAAGGAAAATTTAAAATAACAGTTACAAAATTTTAAAATTAATTTTGTAACTATTCATTTAAATTTTCCTTAATTTTTGATCCAAAACTGTAACTTAACAAAATATTAAAATAAATTTCTGTTTTTTAAAATGTCAGTTCTTACATTTATAAATGCTCACTGTAGTTCTTAAATTTTTAATCAAGTGGATATAGTGCAAAGTGAATCTTGAAGATTATCCTAAATTATATTTACTTCGCTTGTAAGATAGACGTCTCGTTATTCCTAACTGCTTATTGTTAACATTTGAATAATCATGAATAATTCTTATCTGTTGTTTTTACTTTAAAACAGATAAATATTCAGACGTGAAGGTTCAAAACCAGAGCTATGTCTGTTAAAATTTTCAAAAACACAGTTCCAAATTAAACTAGGCCTCAGGTTAACTCTTAGACATTTCTTTTCTATATTTTTAAAACAATACTTAAAATATGTGAAAGGAACTCTATAATAACCTGTAATTCAAATGTTAAAAAAAGTAAAAATTACAGATATAAAACTTAGGTATTTTGAATGGAAGATGTTGTGAATCGTTGATAATACGTTTTAAAAAGTAACTATTCATTAACACCTCACAAGTAGATTTTATAAGATATGAGCAAATAAAATGAACTCTGCTCAAGTGAATGCTATTTTTAGCATATTTCATGTAGCTTAACTAAGTTTTGAATACAGACCAAAAATAAAATGGGCATTTATATGTAATTTTTGTGTAACAATGATAAGATTTAAAGTCCTTTTTATACCTATAATTAGGGTGAATATGCATGTGAATATATACAAATGATGAGTATCATTATGGAAAATCATTTTATTAGAAAAAGGCTAAACAATAACAGTTTGTCGAAAGTGAAACTAAATTATCAACTTGAAATTATTTTTAACTGTCATAAAATATATTGTTGTTGATTTTTCTATTTTTTAATTTATTTTATAATTCATATTCTAACAAAACTTGAAACATATACTCACAGAGAAAATGAATTAAAGTAAAAAATTCATTTCTTATTTGAAAGATATTTGGGATTAGATTAAATTTGTGATCTTTGCGCTTTAATCAATAACAAAGTTCCCTTAACCTTTTATCTGGTTTGCCCGTACACCGTACTGGCTATCGAAAACTGACCACAATAGGTTTGCCCGTACGCTGTATGGACATTGATATTTTTTTCTTCCTATCTTTGATTTGCATATATTTTTAATTCTTATTGTGAAATTATTAGTGATTGTGTTTTTAAAAGAAGTACTTTGTCTCTGCTATGGAAATGTTTCTCATCCGGGATTTTCTTTGTGGTGACGGCGGGAATTTTCTCTTAGAGGCAGAAATTTAAATTCTTTAAAATATTCGATAAAGAACAGGGATTGGCAAGGCAATGTACAATTTGTTCCTTGAAAAGGAATAAAAATGGAAAGAAAATTAAAAAAGACCGATATTATATCTGTCCTTTTGCAATGTAAGACTTAGTAGTACACCATGTTTCAAATTGTGCGTGCATATAAATATGTACACACACACACACAAAATCCTCAACCGTTAGAAAAAGAGGTACGAACATGAAATTTTTTTAAGTATGAGAGATTTTTTTAGATATATATATATATATATATATATATATATATGAAGCATTCTTCATAGCATGCAGTGTGCTTGAAAAAAGCAAACATTTAGGGTTTTTTGTGTTTCCCAATTATTAAAAAAGAAATAGTTGAAAAATCTAAAATTTAAAACTAAAATAAAATTTTTCAATTTGCATTATTTTAAGTATATACTTGGTTATATGCAATAAAAGATGTGCCTTTTCTTAGAATATTTTGGGTGAAAGAATTGACCTTTTAAGGGGTTCATTCAAATTAAACTCAGATTTTTGCTATATGGTATTCTTTTGTTTTCTCAAATATACAATTAAAACACATAAAATATTTAAAGGATGAACAATGTACTAATGGTTCAAGAATGACTCTTTTTTTAATTAAATTGAAAAAACTAATTTTCTTCTTTTCAACTATTAGTCATTTTACTTCACATTTTTGGAAGAATGTTTTATTGATAGCAGAGTCCTGAGTTTTAATCTTATTAGATTGTGTTGATTTGTTATTTTCTAAGCCACAAAGCTAGAAACTAAGCCAAAACTAGATCTACACAAATGATTATTGGCGAGGAACTTTACATTTCAGACCTCACTAAACGGCGAGATTCCAAATATATACTCTCCATACCTTTATGCTAAGCCATGTGAGGACTCGGAGGTCCCGTAAAATTTAACGGGTAGCCGATTCTCATTATTCCACACGACGTTCTGGTGGAATTGATGTGTTTTAGAGAGTGGCGGTGGAATAAAGCTCTCACGTGGAAGAACACAATCTTCGCTTTGTGCTCCGGGATTCGGTTTGGATTACGTAGACTGGAAAGAGGCATTTCATTTCGGTTGAATTAACCCAATGTTACTCGCCACCTGCTTTTACTATGCATAGAATTTCTAACTGCAAAATTTCAATTAGGTGACTTAGAACTGTAGAGAAATTTAGAATTTTTTCTTTAAAGAAAACAAGACAATTTAAATATGAATTGAGAAAAAAATTATTATTTTTTAAGTTATCTAAGTGCACTGAAATAATATGTCGATTGCTTTGATCTTAAGGAAGGGGATAATTTTGACTCGTGAGCTGAAAATATAAACCATTTTCTAATAGATATAATTCTTTTAAGTTAAAATTAAATAATTCGAGTCTTTTACACGCTATTTATAAAAGAATGAGGTTTCAATTAAATGTAAAATGCTTAAAATATAATCATAACTTTTAAAGTTATAAGCATATGAGTATAAGAAGTATTTCTGGAAGAAATATTAAGTAAGTTTTACTTTGTGCATGATATTTTCTAAAATAGTAGCCCTAATTTTATAGAATTATAAAATGCATCATGATCTTTAAGCTGTATCTATTTGTGGTATCGTACATCTTTTTTAATTTCAAAAAATTAGAAAAATGTTGATATTTCAAAAAAATTAAACATGTAAACTTAATTTTTAAAAAAAATCTTATCAAGTGTTCCATTTGTATAAAAATTCCAGAATGTAATAAAGACATATTTAACTTAATAAATGAACTTATTGCTAGTAATCAGAGATACTTTAAAAAAAATATCATGTGCAACGCAAAACTTATTTAATATATCTTACAAAATATTTCTTATTTTAAAATGCTTAAACTTTTTTAAATTATAATTGTATATATTTTAAACATTTTACACTTTTTTGAAAACTCATTCGCTTATAAACAATGTGTAAAATAATCGAATTATTTAATCTTAACTTCAAAGAATTGTATCTATTTGAAAATTGTTTATATTTTCAGCTCTCGAGATAAAATTAACATCCATGAGATCCCTTAACTGATATATGATTATCTTTCAACATGTGAAAAAAAAATGCAGTTCCGAAAAATGATTGAAGCATCTGAAGAAAAGGTTTCAAATGTTCCCACAATCTGTTTTAAGAAATATAAATTCAAAACCAGGGGTCGGCAACCTTTCAGCTGTGGCGTTTTAAACCAACCTACCAACATGATTCAGCGTGCCAAGCAAAAGCAAATATTTGAAACAATTTGATTCTTACGGCAATACATGCAGAAATAGGAAAAATAGAGGCCAAAAATACAAATTTACTTATATGCTAACTATGCATCATTTAACGATATTTATTGACATAAAAATAAACATAAAATACAACTATTACTTCAATATAAATATAAATATTAAAACTGTGCACATAAATATGTATATTTTTAGAATTTTTAAGGAAAACTTAAAATATGACAGTTCTTCAATATAAATCAAAAATTAAAATTGTATATATATTATGTATTCTTAAAAATATTTATGAAACTAGAAATAAGTAACATAAAGTATAAGTGTTCATGCAGCAAAGTTAAATAAAAAATTAAAATTTTAATGATAGCATTGTCCCTGCAGAGATCTACTTAATGTCGCAATATCAGGGGTATAATTCGTTACTTTCAATTTGATACAGGATTCAGAATATTCAGCAGTTAAAACAATTTCTTTGTGGAGTCAAAATATATTTCATATGAGAAAAAATTTGTTCACATAGATATATGGAACCAAACGCGGAAAGCGGAGCACAAGCTATTTTTTTTCAAACAATTAAATATTTCTGGCAATGACATCCAGCAATTTAAAATAGCTGTCGATTTATTGCTAGAGTTATCTTCCAAATTTTTCCGTAACTCTGTAAATTTTGTTTTCCATAATTCTGAATATATTAATTCAATAAGTACCATTTCAAAATTATCAGTTTCCATCCACTCAAAAATTGACAAAACGAATGCGATTATTAATGGGTCTATTAAATCAGGTTTGATTAGAAAAGAAAATATGGGCACACAAGTTCTTCAAAGTCTTTGCATCTTTTAGAAAACTCCTCCTTAAGTGCTTCAACGTAAATTTGAAGTTCATCTTTGTCTACGGTTGATGTATTTGCAAGCGCTTTAACATTTGGGAAGTATTTGTAGGTACTAGTATTAATATCACGGGAAAATATATTTAATTTTGTAGTAAAGCCCTTCCAATATTCAAAAAGTTCAAGTACTGTTTGACTTTTTCCTTGCAATTCCAAGTTTAGTTCATAGAGATGTTTAGTTATATCTGTCAGAAACATCAATTTACATAACCATTCCTTGTCGTCTAATTCGGGAAAATGTTGTCCCTTCTCATTAAGAAAAATTTTAATGTGCTCCATGCATGACACAAACTTATTCAGTACATTACCACGACTAAGCCAACGGACATGACTGTACAAGGGAAGATCTCCATATATTCACTTTCCATTTCTTCTAAAAGAGAGGAGTTAAATTGTCTGTGTACTAACGAAGATCGAGACTCTATAATGAACTATTTTAACAACAGTATTCATTACAGAAATTAAGCACTGAGACGAAATTTTGGCAACTAAACTTTCCTGGTGTATTATGCAATGGAAGTTCAATATTTTATGTCCAATATGATTTTCAAGAAGTTTGACAAATCCTTTTTCCTTGCCAACCATTGCAGGAGCGCCATCAGTAGTTACACAAAATATTTTATTTATATTAATGTTTTCTTTCAAAATGATTTATAAATGTAAAAAGAATATCCTGCCCTTTAGTTGTACCTGACAGAGGAATCATACTGCATAATTCTTCATAAATTAGATTTTTATCACAATATCGTGCAATTACTGCAAGGCGTTCAACATCATTCACATCTTTACTTTCATCAAGAGTAATGTTAAATGCAACAGTTTCTTGTAAACCTTAATTTTGTTTCGCAGTTACATTTTCTGCCATTTGTGTTATTCTTCTTTCAACAGTTCGCGCAGAAGCAGGTATTTCTTGAATTCGTGATAATATTGTTTGCAAGTTGTGACGGGTGCTTACGCGTTTCACTAACCTTCTCTTATAAACTTTTAAATTGTATTTATTTTGACCAATCCCCACTGAGAGCTGGAAGTGTGACTTATGTAAATAAGATAGTTTCGTGTTTAGCGAGTTCGAAAGAGATATAAAAGGGAGAAATGAAATGAAGAAGAGGATGACTAAGCGGTTTGAGGGAGGATGACTAAGCGGTTTGATAGAGTAGAACTCCGTGTTTGGGATTAAAAAGTAAACTACGTCGTTGTCCAAGAAGGTGTTTTTAACCGTCTAGCTTAATGAAGTGAAATTTGAAGATTATTTAAGGCGGATCAGAAGTTATTGAAGATATCCTAGATTATAGCCACGTTATATATTCTACTCGTTCCAGGTTCCTTCTGAAGAAGATTTCAGGTCTGTAACTTTTGTGGCTTAAATTTAAATGTGTAGTTTGATTGTACGTGTTATTTCCTCTCGTGATATCAGTTAGTATTCCGTCGTCCATAATTGAATTCTGATAATACTCCATGATAATTTATTGTTCTTAAAGTTGATTATTAATTGTAGAATTGTGTCTTAAAGAAATAATAAATAAGTGATTTATTATTTGAGTAGTCTTTAATGATGAATACTACATATCCTAACATAGATAATATGCAAAGGGGTAGTGGGAGACTACGACACTGGCGCCCAAACGAAATACCGGAATTAAGAGCAGGTGCAGGATTTAGAGTTTTGCCGGAGTTATTTTTTTCGGGTAAAGAAAATGTGTTTGAGTTTCTAAATAATATTGATGATAATATAGCTTACTATGAAATACCGGCGAATCTATCGTGTGCATATTTAAAAGGTCATTTAGTTGGGAGAGCGTTAGACTGGTTCCAAGTGATTGGGTTCGAGTGTGTAAATGAAGAAGCGACTGCATTTGCAACACTTAAAAAGAAATTGTCAGATAGTTTTCCGGTAATACGGAATAAATCAGAGCTAGAAGCTCAGTTTTTTTCGTCAAAACAACGGAGAGGTCAAGCCCCGTCAGACTTTATTTTTCAGATGTTAAAATTACATAAAACCTTGGAATTAAATTATGATGAGATAAAGTTGATTGATCACATAGTAATGCGACTAGAACCCCAAATAATGGATTATTTAGAAGTTCGAAACCCCACAACGAAAACTCAATTGATAGAGTTGGTAGACCGGTATGAGGAACGTCATAACTGCAGGGAAAATCAGGGTTCGAGTAATAATTTTGCTAGACGAAGTTGGGATGTAAGTAGGAATCCTGAGGAAAGAAGGAATAATAGAAATTGGAGAGATACTGGGGTCGGAAATAGTCAAAATGATCAAAGAGGACTAGGCAGGGGTGCGAATAATTTTCCTCGTCGTAATTATCAAAATCAAGGATTCGAGGGTGGAAATCGATACAATCAGTCACATCAGAGAACAGACCGGTATCAGAACCGTAGGATGGTGGTTAGGAAGGGTCCTAATGATGATTCAGCAAAACAGAATTGGAGGCGTGTTGATTGCAACAGCGAAAGGCAAAGAAATGCCAATTTAAACTTTCAAAGAGATCGTGTTGAGTCAAATCCTCCTAATAGAATTAGACTTAATTCATTGAGATTATCACCAGTTGAACTTCCGTATGTGCCGATTTTGTTGAATGATACTTTTTTAAAAGCGCTCTGGGATACAGGTGCGGAAAAGTCATTTATTTCAGAAAAAACGTACCGGTCGTATTTTTCTTTCTGTCCTTTAAAAAAATCGTTAGCTGAAGTAGTTACAGCTCAAGGGTCACAGTGCAGAAATTTAGGCACAGTTGAGTTGAAAATTAAAATAAGAGAATTTTCGCAGTTATGGAAATTTCATGTGATTGCTGAGATGCAATATCCATGCATCCTGGGTGTTGATTTCATGTCATACGCGAAAATTAGTTTTGATTTCCTGTCTAAATCGTTAATCATTCCGGATTCGAAAACGGAAAAAGTGGCAATTTTGGACGAACCGGTTCAAATAGATTTATCTAACACTAAGTTAAATTCAAAACAAAAGCAAGAATTGCAGATTTTGTTTAAAGAATTTCATGGGCTGTTTTCGCTTAAGCCTGGTCTAACACATGTATTTTGTCATGAAATTGACACGGGGGATAGTCCTCCTGTTTTTTCGAGACCTTATCGCTATGACAGGGTCAAACAGGGTATAATCGACTACCATGTTCAGAAGATGTTGGGTGATGGAACAATAGTTCCAACAACATCGCCCTACGCGTCTCCAGTTGTTTTATGTCGGAAGAAAAACGGGTTGCCGTTAGATGACCCAGAAGCTTATAGGTTTGCAATAGATTATAGGAAGTTAAATGCGGTCACGAGATATCCGCGATATCCGCTACCAATAATTGATGATTTGATCACTAATATTCCGCACACCGAAATTATGACATCACTTGATTTACGCAGCGGATACTTTCAGATGGCAGTAGACCCCAAAGATGTGCATAAGACGGCGTTTGTTACAAAAAATGGTACTTTTGCATTTACTCGCATGCCATTTGGCCTTTCGGGGGCAGCTCCAAATTTTCAAAGGGCCATTGAGATGATCCTCAGGCCAGTCCTCGGCCGTTTTGCTCACTGTTATATGGATGACGTGATAATCGCGTCTCCATCTTTTGAAAGCCATGTAGAACATTTACGGGAAGTATTCAGATTATTGCAGGAGGCTGGTTTGACATTGAATCGCGAGAAATGTCATTTCGCGAGGGAACAATTACGTTATTTGGGTTTAGTTATTAATAAAGAAGGAGTTAAAACAGATGAGGAAAAGTTAAAAGCAATTATTGAAATGAAACCTCCGAAAACGGCAAAACAAATAGCAAAATTTTTAGGAATGACGGGTTGGTATCAAAAGTTTATTAAAAACTACGCAGACATGTGTGAACCCTTATATAATTTAAAACGAAAGAACTCTAAGTTCCATTGGTCGGAATCAGCGCAAGAAGCCTTTGATCGTATTAAGAAAGCACTGACAGAAGCTCCAGTGTTACAATTACCAGATTTTTCCCAGCCGTTTGAACTCTATACGGATGCGAGCTCAGTGGGGGTAGGAGCAGTATTGACACAGAATAATAGGCCTATAGCGTTTGCATCGAGAACTTTAAACCGAGCAGAAAGGAATTATACTGTGACGGAACGTGAATGTTTAGCTGTCATATGGGCATTAAATAAATATCGCACGTATTTCGGATCCTTGCCGGTTAAAGTGATAACAGACCATGCTGCACTTACCAAATTAACAAAGGGAAAGAATTTGTCATCTAGAATGATAAGGTGGACGCTTAAGTTGGCGAATTTTAATGTAGAATGGGAACATCGCCCAGGTACGCAAAATTTAGTGGCTGATATGTTGTCCAGAAACCCGTTAGAAAGTAATGAGGAACCAAAAGTGTCTTGTGCGGTGATTAGATCGTTAGTATTATCTTCTAGAGAACAGTTAAGAGAGGAACAGAGAAATGACCCGGAGCTTGGGCATATTATGAAGTTTTTGGAAAATCCGGACGATAGTTCTGTTAATGAATCGATCTGCAGAAATTGGTCCAATGACTTTAAAATCGTTGACGGTTTGCTATATTATGCAAAGTATACAACCACACTAGGTGAGTTAAGGGTATTTATACCTAAAACTTTACGTAAAGATGTTATGCGAGAATTTCATGACTCGCCTATGGCAGGTCATCTAGGCAAAAAGAAAACCTACTTAAAATTAAAGTACGCGTGTTATTTTCCGTACATGAGGAAATACATTTATAAATATGTAGCAACCTGCGACCAATGCCAAAAAGTCAATTATAAAAACGGATTACCAGCTGGTCAATTAATTCCCATAATAACGAATTTTCCGAATGAAATCGTGTCTTTAGATTTGTTAGGCCCATACCCTGCAACTAGTCCAGAACGCTATAGATTTATTTTAGTAATTACCGATAATTTTTCTAAATGGGTTGAAATAGTTCCCTTAAGGAAAGCTTCGGCTAAAGCAATTGCCAATGCATTTTTTGAGAATTATATTGCGCGTTATGGAGCTCCTGTAAAGTTAATTACAGACAATGGTCCCCAAATGATATCCGAAGTTTTCGAGGAAGTGTGTCGCAGATTGCACATAAAACACGTTAAAACTGTGGTATATCGTCCACAAGCTAATCAAACAGAACGAGTCAATCGCACTCTTTTAAAAATGATTTCGAGTTTTGTCGCGGATAATCACACTAACTGGGATCAATTTCTGCAAGAGTTCGGTTATGCAATTAGGACAGCAGTACATGAGACAACGGGTAAAACACCGGCGGAATTATTTTTAGGTCGAAATTTAATCACTCCTTTTCAGAAATTAGTTATGGTAACTGATGGATCAGATTTAGTTTGTGGGAACATAGAAAGGTTGTTTGAGGAAGCTAGAGTTCATACAAAGCGCCAGCAAGAGAAGTGGGCGAAATATTATAATAAAAAGAGGCGTGAAAATAATGTGAAAGTTGGTGATCTAGTATTAGTTCAAACTCACCCGTTAAGTTCAAAATGTAAAAAAATAGTAGGTAAATTTATGCCAAAGTTTGAAGGCCCATATAAAGTTCTGAGTGTAAAAAATAATAATAATTTAGTAATATTAAAATTTGGTAAAAGAATAACGGTTAATGTGGATCAGGTGAGAATTTACTATCAAAGAGAAGACAGTGTTGCCGAGTCGGAAAGTAACACTAGTAGTAATCATGGTGCAGTGACATCAATCAGGTCAGATGATGCGCAGTCGTCATTGGTGCAATCGGAGAATGATAGGGGTGGTCGTAAAGGATCGAAATCAGGAAATGTAAATGGTAGTAGAGATATAGTTGCGAATAGACGCGATGGAGTAGAGGTGGAAAAAAAACGTGGACGGACGGAATCTACTGTTTCTTCGGGGGATAGCGCGTATAATTTCAGGAAAAAAAGACCTGTATGTGCTGAGAGAGAGAAAAGAGGAAGGCCTGACTCATGGATTGACAATGTACGGAAGAAGAGACCAGAGGCCCAAGCAGATCGTGAGAAAAGAAAGATTTCCTCGTCAATGTCCTCTCGTCCCTCCAGGAAGCGTTATAGAAAGGTGGAAGAAAATAGTTCTGAAAGAGCAGTTCCAGGACCATCCCACAGATTCAAGTATAACAGACCTCATCAGGAAAGGAGCTGTCCATACAATCTTCGGAGCCGACGTCGAGTGGACAACAGCCAGGTTCCAGTTCTCACAGAAGAAAACAACGCCTCAGCAGGAGCATATCAACTTCAACGGACTCGATGGATGAAGAGACCCAGAAGGTTAGAGCGCAGAGTGGACAACCCTAGGACAAGGTCATCCAGCACAGAAGCCATGATGGGAGACAAAGCCTATGCAGATTGGATCTAAAGACTAGTCAGGTTGTATAATTCTAATTTGTTTATTTTTCCTCTGACAGACAGTTCGGAGTATTTTCCATGTGGGCTAGTCTAATTTTTTTGTAAAGTTAACGTACAAAAGTGTCACTGAGTTGTGTGCATTTTCATATCGGTTGAAAAGACTTTTGTATTAATTTTTTTTCCAAATTGTGGAAAAACATTTGTTGAATTGCAATTGTTTTGCTACACATTAAAGACGTGGCTTTATATGTGAGATTACTTGTATTGTTTGTTGTAATATATTCTATGTAAAATGTATATATTTTGTGTGTAATTATTAAGATGTATAAGTAATGTCTGGTTTCTGGGCGCGGCGTAATTAGGAATACTAACAAAAAACATTAACAGCGCAGCGCGATTGATTGGGAATTTTTGAAAATGAAACCAGATAAGGGTTATTTTGTTACTAAACTATATATATATAATATAATGTATGCCATATTTTATGTCAATAAGGAAGTTGTATAAAAGTTCTGTGCATTTAATGTCATGTTTTAGAAAAAATTGACAAGGTTTCCTTTCAGGGCAGCAGTCCCTGAACATAGTGATGTGATGAAAGTTTGATGTCGTATGAAGATACTGTATAAAATTTTTGTATTTATTAGCACTTAAGTAAAGTGCATGATCAGGGTTTTTTCCTTGAAAGGTTTTCCCCTGATCTTCGCCCGAATGGGATGCACTGTAGGGAACCTAATATTGTGAAAGATAAATAAATTAGAGTGGAGTACCCTTTTGAGTAGTCATTTCTGTGTGCTAGTTTAATTAAAGTTTCTAACTTAGAGTTAAAATTTTCTGCTAATTTAGTATTTTCAGGCGTTATAAAGTTCGTGAGTTAACTTTTTACAAGTTCAGGCATTCTAGAGTAGTTAAAATTTGTGCAGGTTCAGTGTTTTTCAGATGTTAGGTAAATTAAGCGAATTCTTGCAGGTCGTTTAGACCGTCAATAAGTCACGCTTTTTTTCTCGGAGGGGGGTTGTGACGGGTGCTTACGCGTTTCACTAACCTTCTCTTATAAACTTTTAAATTGTATTTATTTTGACCAATCCCCACTGAGAGCTGGAAGTGTGACTTATGAAATAAATAGTCGTGTTTAGCGAGTTCGAAAGAGATATAAAAGGGAGAAATGAAATGAAGAGAGGATGACTAAGCGTTTGAGGGAGGATGACTAAGCGGTTTGATAGAGTAGAAACTCCGTGTTTGGATTAAAAAGTAAACTACGTCGTTGTCCAAGAAGGTGTTTTTAACCGTCTAGCTTAATGAAGTGAAATTTGAAGATTATTTAAGGCGGATCAGAAGTTATTGAAGATATCCTAGATTATAGCCACGTTATATATTCTACTCGTTCCAGGTCCTTCTGAAGAAGATTTCAGGTCTGTAACTTTTGTGGCTTAAATTTAAATGTGTAGTTTGATTGTACGTGTTATTTCCTCTCGTGATATCAGTTAGTATTCCGTCGTCCATAATTGAATTCTGATAATACTCCATGATAATTTATTGTTCTTAAAGTTGATTATTAATTGTAGAATTGTGTCTTAAAGAAATAATAAATAAGTGATTTATTATTTGAGTAGTCTTTAATGATGAATACTACATATCCTAACATAGATAATATGCAAAGGGGTAGTGGGAGACTACGACAAGTTAGT
>BMAO01012064.1:232500-294329 GCA_019973975.1 Trichonephila clavata | reverse complement strand
CATGCCTCGTTTGCAGAGTGTGTCTAGATGAATATCTTTTTTGCATTGTCAGAATTTTCCTACTGTGTCACTTCTCTTTTTTATAATAGAACGTCATCTCTGGAAGAAATTTCTTATGGACAGCTGGAAAAAAAAGAAATATTTCCTTTGAAAATTCTTTATTTCCTTTAAATTATATATATAAAAAAAATCATCTCAAAGTTCTAAGATGGCCATTTTTGAATGGTTATGAAATGATAGAGAGATGAATATCAATGGTTACATATAAAATCGAAGTAAAGGGGCACCAACACAATTCATTTTTCATGATGTTAAAGTCAGGGCTTCGAACTGTAATTTTTTTCGTTCCGGTTCAACTAAAAAAAATATATCGGTTCAGTTCCGGTTTTCATTCTGACAAAAATAACGGATTTTGGTTCAGTTCCGAATGAATAACTTTATTTTATGTACATTCTTATCTTAAATAATCTATACATTTAGTTAATTCAATTGAATTAAATCCGCCTTCTACAAGTAGTTACGAGCGAAACAGAAAAGTACTAGGAAAACGAATAAAAAAATGGCACCAAAACAGGAAATCGAAAAGTATAATTATTTGATTAACTATAAATAAGAAAATACCAATTAGTTCCTTACAGTAACAAAATGACTGAAGATATATCGAACCGAAATGAACCGATACTTTTTTTCGGTTCAGTTCCAGTTCGAAGCCCTGGTTAAAGTTGTTTGTTGGCTTTTGATAGAAAGTTTCGAAAATGTCACATGTCAAGTACCAATAAACTCGAGAAGGGAAAAAAAAGAAACATAGTACACAGTAAAACTTTTTTTTATTTATAAATTATTATTATTTTTTTTATGAAACCTAACTCATCAAATTGGTTTTATTGTGTAAAATTTGGACATTACAATATATCTACATTCATTTTTGTCTTCTATGACGACGTAATACAATTTGATTTGTTTGTTTTCTAAATTAAAAAAAATTATTGGTCGCCATGTCATGTTTACCCCTTCCTAAGCAAAACATAAAGAAGCGACTTTTCTTTTCTCATTGTTCTTCGTTTTCAAATATATATATATTATTTCTCAAATATTCTTGATTACTGTTATTTAAACTTTTAAGTACCATAATCTGCTATCCAGATGGTTTATTTTCTCCAGCCATTTTCTTTGCCTTACCAAGACCTTCCTCTTTTATCAGCCATGCTTTTTTTACCTTAAGGTTAGAGTAGTTACTTACGAATATTTTAAAACATTTAACCTAAGGAACTCAACGGAATATTATTAAATTAATTACTTATTACTTAAATTAGTACTTACATTTTTAAAAAGGAATTGCAATACTTACGCAAAAAGTTTCATTTTCATTATGTGTATCGTTATTCTCTTTTGCCACTATAATAAAAGACTTTAAACAGTCATTATTTTTGTGATTTTAAAATAAACTATACATGAAACTTGCTGTAAATCAAATTAATAATTCAAGTTTAGAGAATGAATGACAAAAGAAGACTTCATGGTATAGATTATTTTCATTTTAGATGTATTATGTCAGAAATAAAGAACTCAACCCAAAGTACTTTTTAACTCTATTTGGGTGAACTTTTGTTAATGTGCGATGGGCATTGAAATTCACATTATGAAATATTTTCTGAAGTTAACTTACAATTTTAATTTATACAAGACATAAATGTTTATTCAAGAAAATACCTAGCGAATTCATGGGACAAGAAAATACTTATAGATGGCACCCTATAAATCAGAATTAAATTTTCATTTAAATCACTATTTGTAAGTGAATATTAACGTCGCACTGTTTAGCTACACGAGGGCTTTTGGCGACGGACCTCGTCATTTTGAACCATGGTCAAGTGACGAGGACGACACCTGAGCTGGCACCCCTCTCCTAACTACCACACCACACCAACGGAAGGACGTTTGAGCTCTCGACAGATTTAGCGTGCATCGCTTCCCTACCCGGCGGGTGTTTTGTGATACTAGGCTCGAACTCATGATATGCCAGCCATGATCCGATACCTTAACCACTCGGCTATCACGGCCACATCACTAGCTGTATCAAATTCGTTAATATTTTTGAAAATTAAATAAGTGAAGTTTGGTAAAAATGTTTAGTATCTCGTTTAAAAGACAAGTTTTTCTAAGTAATCTTTTCATTTTCATTGCCCATTATTACAGCTCAATCTTTTTCTAATATATATTTCATATATTTGCAATATAAAAGTTTTACTTCGCCGTTGATCTCTTCCATGCGCGTGTAGTACATGCATTGATTTTCAGGAACAAGATTCAAAAGATAATTGTTAACTTTTGTGGACGTGCATAACTTCGAAATTGATATGATTTAAAAATGCAAGCAATCTTGGGGAAGGAAGTTGTCATAACTTTTGTTTCAATTACATATAAAACACCCTTTCACCTTTAAAGTCTCCCTCCCTTATTCTTTACAAATCGCGTACAGGATAATTTGCCAAAGGCTATGGCGGCAACTGGTGTAAGGATTATCATGTACAGATTATCACAAAGCTCTCAACAAGCGACAGATGTTACTTCCATGCTTCACGATAGACTGCCTCTGCCCCCCCCCTCCTTGTACCTCTGCCATCTGTGAGAGTGGTGCTTTGGAAAGGATTCTTGTATACTTATCCTCCAAACCATCCCCTCGACCCGCATTAATCAGGTAAGTAAACAAAATCTAATGCAGCTGATTATTATGAAGCAGCAGGGAAAAGAATACCACGAGACGCTGTAATTAAGTATTCGTGATTTTAAAATGCTCAACTATTTTTTATACAACCCAATGGGATTGTCCTAAGGAAATTCTTATGAAAAATATTAACAATGAAACAATGTTTTGAAAAAGAATATATGAGTTCGATTCATTTTAAACTTGTAATTTTAGAGTGAGACAATAAAAACGTCATACTGTTCAGCTACACGAGGGCTTTGGGCGACGGACCTCGTCATTTTGAACCATGGTCAAGTGAAGAGGACGACTCCTGAGCTGGCACTCCCTCTCCTAACTACCACATCACACCACGGGAGGACACTTGAGCTCTCGCCAGATTTAACGTACATCGCGCCCCTACACGACGGGTCTTCAGAAGTACTATGCTTGAACTCATAACACGCCTGTCACGAATCCGTTACCTTGACCACTAGGCTACCGCGGTCACATGACTTTTAGAAACTATGGCATGAAGACAAAAAATGGGGAACTTAATTTCCATTCTGAGATTAGTTTCATTATTCTTTATACAAATGGGGATACGTGCTTAAAGACGATTTCAAAAGTTGCGTTATAATTTGGATTAAATTTAGAACTACGAGAGTAGTAATGATGACGGTCCCATTTCGGTTGAAGTTATGAGAACAATATTGAATATGGTGTACAACTCAGAAGCATTTTAAACTAAATAGATTTATCATAAATAATAATCGGACAAAGTGGCAGTGAGTGAGTGAATATTAACGTCGCACTGTTCAGCTACACGAGGGCTTTGGGCGACGGACCTCTTCATTTTGAACCATGGTCAAGTGATGAGGACGACTCCTAAGCTGGCACCCCTCTCTTCTAACTACTACACTAAACCAACCGAAGGACGTTTGAGCTCTCGACAAATTTTACGTGCATCACTCCCCTACATAGCGTGTCTTCAGCAGTGCTAGGCTCGAACTCATAGCACGCCTGCCACGAGTCCGATACCTTGACCACTAGGCTACCGCGGCCGGATAAGGTGGCAAAGGTAGTCGAGTGATCGTAGAAATAAGTTCGATTATTTTACATACGAAAGATATTATCTTGTATTTTTTTAAATCTTTTTTTAAAATTTATATTTAAAAATTCAATTTTTTACAATATTCAAATATATCAGTGATATTTAAAAGGAGAAAAAAAGCTTATATACCTTAATTCAAGTTTTTTTCTAACTATAGTAGTTTTGAGAGTGCATCGCGTTTTGCTGGACTGTTTCGAATTTGGACTGTTTGTATCAAATTCAGAAGTGTCTATGGTTAGATAGGAAAAAGGGTAGTATTCGGAGAGATAGTTGATGCAAATATGACGCAAAAACGAACCAGAGAATGAACAAAACATGTGCATCGAAACAAAATGTACAAAAATGTTCTTCTATTTTGAGAAAAAAGGGGGGAAAAGCATATTTTTAAATATTTTTTTTAATAAAAATGTATGGATCTTTTCCATTATGATCGTACTACAAGTTACAACCGAAAGAGTTCTTAGGTGAAAAATTTAGTTTGATAAAATAACTTTTTACATATTTCGAAAATAAGGAGATACTAAAAGCTGCGTTACTAGTGACTGTGACGGCTTCTTCTTAAAGGGTAAGAATTATTTTTTGTGGACATTTATTTAAAAATAAAGTCACCAAACATGAAGAGATATATTTTATTTATATAGTTTTTAAATGTTATTTTTTTAAATAGGTAATTTTTCTTTACTTGATTATTTTTCCATTGATAATAATTCATTTTTTTAATAATCCTTATTTTCCATGCGCATTACTTTCATGACGAAAAAAGTGTTTTTTAAAATTTTTATTTATTTAATTTGAAGTACATTTATCATGAATATACTCAAGAAATAGATTTATAGATTCAAATGAATAAAAAGCGAACATAATACGAACAAAAAGTGAATGGACATTTCGATTTCTTGTATAAGTTATTTACTCATCTATTATATAAAAATATAAATGATTTGAGCTCAATGTTCTCTCTCAATTGTCACGAAGAAATAAAGCACCAGTCATCCACTTTTTAAAAATTTTATTTTCAAACGGGAGATATATTTTCCATCAATTCATTTATTCAAATCATTTTCATAGTTTCTTCTTTTAGCGTAAAAGATTTGTTTCAATAGCATTAAGAATATATAAGGAAACAAAGGAATGAAAGTAACAGAAATATAAACATGTAGTAGCGAAAAAATATGCAAATGTGATTCTTAAACACGAAAATAAATCTCTCTCTATGTTCGTTCTAAGTGATTATTCTTTAAACTTAATATTTCACAAGCAATAGTTTTGCATCTCTCTCCTTGGTTTCAGAAATACGCCAGTCTTATCGATAAAAAGAGTAAAAAGTAGGTGTCAAGTGTTTGACAAAAAGAAATAGTGTCTTTTCACAAAAGATAAGCTCCTCCTTTTTATTAAATCTTTTTTTTTTTTTGTTCATCTGCAGATATCTCACAAAAGATCACAACTATTTATCAGCCTAGATGCACATGGTTTTCTACGCTCTATTCAAAACATTCGATTTTCTTGTCACTATCTTTCTTCTTTACGTAATCTGGCAGATAATTTAATTTATTTTAAGGCATTGATTGACGATTTGTAATTTATTTTAAAGCATTATTGGGGACTAATTGAAACCTTGCTTGATGTTTCCTCATTCAGTGTCTATTTCTATCCTCAATGCTTTAGCCCATTCTGTCTACAGTATTATGACGAGGTTGAACAACTGAGTAGGCACCCTTTTGCCCATATCTACGCCTTGTTGCACTGAAAAGAAACAAGAAAGCGATGAGCTTCATTGTGTTGTGCTCTGGTATTCTAACTTCTAAGTTTCCACTCCACACCAGCGTGAAGCATTGTGGTCCAGCAAATTTAAGATGCATTTATCTTACTAATCATGAAGCGATCGAACAACAAGTCGCCGGCCATAATTTGATGCCATTCTCATCAGGCTACCCTAGTTGCAGTTAGTTTGAATAACACAAGATTCAAATGCAGTAACTAGATTGATTGGTTGTATATTGAAGTCGCGTGTGAAATAGAATGAGGACTATTCGTGACCGTCCTCGTAATTTCCAATCTCTTTCAAGTGACCAATATGGCTCTTAAATTAGCAATCCACCCTTCGAGCTTCCACACCACGTCCGTGCATGAACTTTTGAACTTCAACAAGTGTAGCGTGCATCGGTCTCTCCCCCCGGTGGATCTTCATTGGTTCCGAGACTCGAATCCGCCTTTCGACGACAATAAGCAGATAATATAGGACTTTGAAATTGAAACACTTTTCGAAGTGTTAATCTTCTTCCAACGTAGACACGATCATTCCCAAAATTTCAAGGGTAATGTATTACTGTATTATTTAAACTGAAAAGAAAGTTAAGAAGATATTTATTGATATTTGTAAGACATACAAAAAAAAAGTACAACTCTTTGGAATATGGTAATTTTAAATGAGTGTAAAAATTTCAATTTGACATGGTACATTAAATAGCAGCTCCAGAAAATTCACGGTCATTATTTTGAGTTTAAATTCAAATTTTTCTTTTGTTATTTACGTCTTAGGAATTCAGATTTATTCTCTTTGATATTTTTACAGGGAAAAGTCAAGCTAAGCGCTTAACTAAGTGGAAATTTCATGACACAACAAGCCTTATCAGTGAGTGATCAATATAACTTTCTCTCGTCATGCTAGCATTATTTCATTTTTTTTTCCTTTAACTATCCCAACTCAATGCCTTTATCGTTTTAAAACAAAAAAATAATAAATAAATAGCGATGATAAATACACAATGATTACCCGATGGATTAAATCGTTTCAACAGATTTGGTTCTTTAATTTCAAAATTACATTCTTTTATTCATGTAGTACTATTTTACTTAATAGATTTTAGGATGAGAACTCTGATAATTCGTTCTTCATGAGTACCTAAATTAACTGAGAGATTAGAATTCTATTTCAGCATTTGGTTCTTTTACTTAACTTTTATGATTACTATTATTTTGAAAAATTAAATGCGTTTAAGAAAACACGGTTCGGTGACTTGTTCAAACACTGACATCAGATAATTCTTTAAATGACAGTTCAGAAGATGCGCCGACGGAGACAGAAGTTAACCTTTTAACCATTTTCCTTCCACCGAAAATCTTCTCTTCACTTCAGTTGACGACTCGCCTGACGGTCGGGTGTATCCGTATCGACGAAGGACATGACAAATGATAAAGATTGCAGACAGACGATACAAAAAGCAATCGTTTCGCTTCACTTCGCGTCCTCACCTCTCCTTCTGAACCTTCACAATGGGAATTTTAATTGCCCTTTTGTCGCTCGTAAGTGACCAATAATGAGGGGGGATTCCAGAAATAATTGTACCTTAATTTCTTCAACCGATATCGAAAGATGACCGCAAGAAGCTAACTGTGGGGCGTGATGAAAGTTAACTCATAGGGTCACGTGCGTTTTATGTAAAGTGAGAACGCAAAGTGTATTCCATTGATCGATCGAGCCGCCCATCCGGTGTAGTGGTCAGTGAAGCTGACTGCGGTGCCGCAGGGACTGGGTTCGAATCCCGGAGAAGGCATGGATGTTTGTGTTGTAATCCTTTCTTCTGTCTGTGTTGTTTACCCCCGTGTTATACGTTCGGTGGTGCACAGGGTTTATAAATGTTAAAAAAAAAAAAAAATTGATCGATCGAATGTTAATTTTAAAATTGCACTCAAAAACTTCAGTAGGATTATATAACATTTATTAGTA
Source organism: Trichonephila clavata (assembly GCA_019973975.1). Lineage (NCBI taxonomy): Eukaryota > Metazoa > Arthropoda > Arachnida > Araneae > Nephilidae > Trichonephila > Trichonephila clavata. The sequence goes on along the minus strand of BMAO01012064.1, from coordinate 286,805 downwards.
TCATTAGGTGTTACACACATTGGCTAATGAATTAGAAACCCAAGATCAATACTTTATTGGACCACTGTTTGCACAGATAACTGGTCTGATTGTTTGGCCATCGGGGTTTACAGACTTCTGGAGTACATTTACATTCAGAGAATACCAAAGATTGGCTATGCAGCTTTTTGTAAATTTAATGGAAAAGAGTAGAGTGCTGTCGGGTGTGTCTTTCCATCATTTTCCGCATTATTTCTATGGGGTTAAGATCCGGGCTGTACGGTGATCAGGAAAGGTGTTGGAAGTCAGACTGATGCTCATTGACCCCACTTTGAACACTTCTAGCACGATGTATAGTTGCATTATCGTCCATGAAGTATCCGTCACCATCACTGTAAAAATGCAACATTGCAGTGCACTTGGTCTGCCAATATAATTAAGTCAGTATTTCTCAAATTTTCAATACTTGCGACCCAGTATTCAATCCTAATTTTCATCAACCCCCCCCCCTCTCCCTCTATACAATAACAATGTATTGAATTCAATAATACGATACTTTGACGCTAAAATTCGAATACGACTTTAACCTCTTAAGTACCTCCGGCGTATATAAACGTCTCGCTGAGCCAGTGCGTAAATTGCCCCGGAAGAATATATACGTCTTTCCAAAATACAATCTTTTCTGTTCACTGCTATCCATAAAATTATTCCGAACGCTTTGGAATGCAATAAATGAACTAACAGTGTTTGCGAAGAACTTATTTATATTTCAGAGGATTTTTTTATTTATTTCCTGTCTGCTCCCCCTCCCTCAATATACCATATACGTTTGCATACGCGCAAAACGGTGGCATTGGGGAGCGAATCGCGTAACTATTAATCGGCAGTTAAGAAATTACAAATTATCAAGGTAAGTGTTAGTTTTATATATAATTTTTTATATGAAGAGTCTGTGGGGTCTGGTAATTATTAAACTTTTTCTTAACTCAGTATTGTTAAATTAATAATAAAATACATTGCGCAGTACTGATACATTGTGCAGTATTGATATTTATAAATATTATATCAGTTTAATGTTTTTTTTATGTCAGAAAGTATTTTGTGTGTTTGTTTAAAAAAATTATTAATTTATTGAAAGTAAACAATCTTTTGTTTTCTACTTTTCAATATGCTCGCGCCCCCTCCTAGGCTTATCACTCTCCCATAGGGGGAGCGTCCCACAGTTTTAGAAGCTGATCTAGGTATCTCAACTCTCACCAGACCCTTACACAGCGCGAATAAGACAAGATGGATTCATGTATCCGTTGGGTTCTGGCAATTCGACGTCTTCCTTCAATGCGAAATAAGATGTAGCGTGATGCACCCGACAATCCTCAGATGTTCACTGTCTCCTTTTCCGAAATCACTGCAAAGGAGTTTTTGTTTTCTCATAGGGCATCCGACATGCATTCCTATCCTCTGCAATTCTCTGCGCAGAGCTAGAGTTGACATTTGTTGGGAGCAGCCTTGGTCGACTATTTGTGTTAGTTGAACCCCATTAGAGTCCCTATTCTGCTTTGCAATTCATCAGAGACAACGCCAATCACGCTGTTGGAAAATTACTCTAACCCCAGTTACGTCTTCTAGAGAAGAACTGAAGGTTCTGATTCCAATTTTTGAAAACTTTTCTCGCTCTTGAGAAACCAGAGAGATTTGTTGTCTTTAGAATCGAGGCCACGGCTAAGCCGACACCAACAATAGGCCTTTTTTCAAATGGTGAAAGATCTGTCGTTTTTCTCATTTTACACCATTCATCATGAGAAGCACTCCTATACTAGCATTCTAACCACGTCTAATCCTCGTCATAAAAAATTCATAAATTTTAAAAAAATGAGAATGTGGAAGACCATTAAAAAAGTTTGATTGATTGATTGAATATTAACGTCGCACTGTCCAGCTACACGAGGGCTTTCCAAAAAAGTTTGAAGCCGCCCAATTGCAAGCAATATTGAATGAAGATGATACTTTGAGTCAAAAGCAAATGACAGCAATTTTAAATGTTGCACATCAAATAATTTCTGAACGTTTAAAAGCTATGGGAAAGATCGAAAAATGTAGAAAATGGATGCCACATGAATTGAATGAAAAACAGATGAAATGCCAAAAAAACACTTGTGAAATTTTGCTTCAAAGACACGAAAGAAAATCAGTTTTGCCTCGAATTGTTACTGGCGATGAAAAATGGATTGATTTTAAGAATCCTAAACGGGAAAAAAATCATGGGTTAATCCGAGACAACCATCAACATCGACTGCAAAACCAGATCGATTCGGCAAGAAGGCAGTGCTCTGTGTTTGGTGGGATCAGAAAGGTGTGATGTATCATGAACTTCTGAAACCTGGTGAAACTGTTAATATTAATCGCAACAGACAACAAATGATCATTTTAAACCATGCATTGATCGAAAAACGATCAGAATGGGCCAGAATGCACGGCAAAGTAATTTTGTTACACGACAATGCACCTGCACACAATGCAAAACCGGTTCAGGATACAATCAAAGCACTTGGCTGGGAGCTGCTACCCCACCCGCCGTACTCACCAGACTTGCCCCCTTCCTACTACCATTTGTTTTCATCGATGGGACACGCATTGGCTGAGCAGCACCGATTACTACCAAGAAGTCGAAAATTGGATGTCTGGTTGGTTTGCTTCAAAAGACGATCATTTTTATTGGCTCATAAAGGAAAGGTGATCAAAATGTGTAGAAAACAATGGTCAATACTTTGAATAAAACTTTTTTACTTTCCCATTCAAAATTAGTGTTTCATTTTCACAAAAAGAATGCTTACTTCATACCGGTACACCTAGTATATATAAATATAAGCTATATATGGGGAGAAGTGAACTATTAATAGGAATTGAATAATATTAAAAACGATACAGAGCAGTAGCGCACACAACAATTTTTCAAGGGGGGGGGTGTCCATGGTCGAAATTCGTATCATACCGCACGACAACAATTGATTCTACTGATTTTGTCGATTTTGTTAACATAAAACAGTAAAAAATAAATTATTTAATTTATAATTAGCCTTAATTAATAAATTAAATTGTTAATTTTAAGTACTTAATTAAATTTTACGTTGTATTATGTATAGGATCATCATCAATCGAAAAAAACTCAAGGGCTTTGGGGGGGGCCCGGATACACTGATATAGAGCAATAAGGTATACTATTTTACAAATATGATCTTTAGCTTGAGTGAAAATAGTTAATATTTTATCTCTAACGATATCAGGTCTGAAAACCTAATAAATCCAACAGGAACTATCAACAGGTTCTCCTTCATACAAATCGCACTTTTTTCACCGAAGTTGGAGGAGACTATCTCTCTTACGATCGATCCATTGCTGTCGTGCCTTCTATCCCTGGCACGCGAATTAAAAGGGATACCATTCCATCTGAATGCTAATTTGAATCCTAACTGCAGTTCTCAATGACCCACGACTGAAGGACAATTCAGTGGACACGTGACAGCGATGGATTTACCCGCGTGTGGCACCATTGTTTGGACGTACTGCAGGTGACTTTATTTCCAGCCAATGTACTTCTAACAGTTTAATAATGTATTACTTGTATGTGTTTTTGAAAACATTTATTGCACACATACAGATTTATTTGTTATATAGTTTTTAAATGTGGATTATATACATTTATACATTGACAGAAACTATCTTTTTTAGAAAAGTTTTTAAATTCTATAAGTTAGCTTTTGTTACACTTTAGTTCAAATTTTGTGGGATGGTAGACTTAATTCCCCTTATTTATGAAGATATATGGTTACAGGAGTCACTTCTCAGTTTTTCAGGTACGGTAGAGCGTCGTTTATCTGAATCAATTGGGACCGGGCACCGCTCGGATACGCGATTGTTCGGATAACCGAAATCCGAATGCGATTCATGCAGTATATGAAACCGGACTCTATACGAATATTGAAAATCATCATATGCGGGAAACGTGCTTGATGAAAAAGCAAAATAGGTGCGAAATGTCGCAATTTTACCTTTATTGTGGAAAATAAAGGTGTACCATTGTACACCTTCGTGTTTTCTCTGCGAGGTCTCTGATTCTCTTGAACAGCAGCAGCAGAGTAGGACAGAACTCTCATGGTTGTTCATACCACTCCATACTTGTCTCTAACACAGAAACCGCGTCAGCACTTGATGGACCCTTGCTACTTCCATTGTTGTTGTCCTCGTATTCATCCGTTTCATCGTCGACAGGGTCGGATTCTTCTTGCACGGAAGTCACTATCTCGTCATTATTTAGCATTTGAAATCCACAGTCTTCTGCATCGCATGCCATCCAGGTTTCTACATCAACAAAACTCAACAATAGAGCATGTATACAAAGAGCTTGGAAACAAACTGACCTAATATCCCGCACAGATGTTTACAAAATCATACAACTGAAATTACCCAAATACCTTGGGTTTTCCGGTTACTTTTGGCCTCACGCGAAATTACTGTTGAGCTTTGCACTGTTCGAAAACATATCCGGACTTTGGTTCGGATATTTAACGCTCCGGATAATAAACGTTCGGATAAACGACGTTCCCCTGTATTTGCAATTCACTTGTTAAATTCATTTCTGTAGCATACGATTACACGTAATGGGTTTAGCATAGCAGCAAAGGATCGTTCCTCGTCGTTAGGAGCCGAGTTCAAGTCCGTGGAGGGCGGATACTTTTTTCATTTTTAAATTTTATGTTTTTATACATATAAAGATACATGATGGAGTTTAAAAAAATTGAAAGGAAATGTTTTTAATGAACACAAACCTTACATAAGAGTTTTATTTTTGTCATTATCATTCGTATATAAGTACCGAATAATATTTATTACGAAACAATAATAGCATTTCGAAAGAAGAACAGGAGGAAAGCCCTTTAACTACTTGTTGATAGTGCCTGGAAACAATAAATTGGAAAAGAAAACAATAAATAAAATATTTAACAGAATTAGTATAAAAATATGACTAGCTTCTTACACCTCATTGTCCGTACTCTGGTGAAACTTGATATAAAAGCAAATGGAAAATTTCGAAAAGCATCTGGCGCATCGAATTACGTGCAATCGCTTGCTACAGAACTAAATTGAATGAGGAAATTGCATCTTCCATTGCAAATATCTAAGCAATTATTGAGTAGTGGCCCTTATAACCATATATCTTCATCCAACATGAAAACTAAATCTACCATCCTACAGAATTTGAACTAAATCCGTGACCCCAAGACGGTGTCGTCCGCGTCACTTGACCATGTTTCAAAATGACGCGGTCCGTCACCAAAAGCCTTCGTGTAACTGAACAGTGCAACGTTAATATTCACTCACTCACGACGTGACCCCAAGACCTTTCACTCTACTTGGTAGCTGTGTTAATGCGAATAAATTTTCTTGTTTATGAGGTACCTGATCCAAACAATCCAATGAGATGGTCTTAATTTATTGACCAGTTTTGACCGGTCGCAGTGGCTTAATGGTTATGAGCTCGTAATCGGTGTGTTATGTTGAAGTGCCTCTGAAGATCCACATGTGGCCGCGGTAGCCAAGTGGTAAAGGGATCGGATTATGGCTAGCGTGTCATGAGTTCGAGCCCAGTACCACTGAAGACCCGCCGTGTAGGGGCGCGATGCACGTTAAATATGTCGAGAGCTCAAACGTCCTCCCGTTGGTATGGTAGTTAAGAGAGGGGGTGCCAGCTCAGGTGTCGTCCGCGTCACTTGACCATGTTTCAAAATGACGCGGTCCGTCGCCAAAAGCCTTCGTGTGTAGCTGAACAGTGCGACGTTAATATTCACTCACTTACTCACTCACTGAAGATCCACCTTGTAGAAGAGCTGGTGCAAATTAAATCTGTAGAAGCTCAAACTCTTTCTGCTGCTGTGGTGTGGTAGTTAGGAGTGGAGGTGCCAGCTCAGGTGTCATTCTCGTCACTGGACCATGGTTCAAAATCATGAGATCTGTCGCCACTAACCCTCGTGTTGCTTTACAGTGTGCCATTAATGAGCAGTCACTCACTTGTCGATTTTGAATACAGTTTTTAAGGCATGCAAACTGCTAGTATGTGAATATTAAAATATGTTTTTAAAAAAATCTCCACAAAAAAAAGTAAAAGAAAATGGAATACACAGAAATATTATTTAATGCGTAGTACTAAATATCATACATTTCCACATTCATATTTAATGCTGAAGTGAAAATGAAAGTTTTTTTTTTTTACGTATTTACAGAAAAGGAAGAAAATTTTTCATGTTTTAGAACTGAAAACAGAAGTTTTTCCACATCGGGATGATCGATTAGATGGTTCCATTTATGATCGGTTTTTGTAGAAAATCTATTTGAGAAATAATATTTCTTTCAAAATCACACACACAAATCATTTTAAATACAATACCAAAATTTTAAACAAAAGATGTGTATGAATACACAAATTTATACACTTATCTTCTTTCTGTTATTAAAGCATCAAATATTTTTGACATACGCTGTTTCTTTGAGGAATTTTATATATATATATATATATATACAAGTAGACAAAAAAATTTATACACTTGTCTCCTTCTGTCTTTTATTTTATCAAAATACTCAATATATTCCACAAAGGTTATTTTATAAAGGAATTTTTGACGCTACTAAAAACGCTATGTATTTTGTTTTATAATATATTCTCATCTTTTTTAAACATCCATTATAAATTATTCGGATTTACTTGAATTTAAAAGTACAATGTTTTATTTAAGATATCGGAACTCAATCAGTAATAAACTTTTAAAACAGAAGAGCTTTGTAGACTAATAGCGATGATTTCAGCAGTAAATAGTTTTCAATGCAAGGAGCTTGTCCACCTTGTTATTTTTAAAATAACGGAATGTCGTTATTTAAAAAGTTTAAGATGTTAATCTTAAAGAAGTGAATGAATTTTAGTTAAATGCATATTTTTCCAAGGAAAAAAAAGCTTAAAGAAATATTTTTTTTTAAATCGAAAACTCTATTCATGTAAACTAACTTCGTAATCCCAATTGCTTAATGTAAAGTAGCCAAATCTGAAAAATGTGGGAAAATATTATTTTTTATTTTATAAGCATCATCACGTATGAAAAAAAAAAATTAATGCAGATTATATTAAGAAGGCAGAAATTTATTACAAACATCGATTTAAACTATCCAAAATAAGATAGCTGTAAGCAATAGCTTGAAAATGTGAATAAATATTATTTATTTTTCCAGCATTCAAAAGTAAATATAACTATGCAGTTTTTCTCAACTCCCAGGTCTATATTTCTTTCACACGTTTCACTATTTAAAAATCTTTCGCAGAGTTCAAAGCTTCACATAACATAAAACAAATAAATTCACAGCATATATTGGTCAGTAAAAATCGTATTTTTAGCGAACCAATAATGGTGATGAGAGAGAGAATTCTTTTATAGATATATAAATCTTAAATCACAGTAAAAAAATAATTATTTAAAAACATTTTGTGTAAAAAAACCTTTGAGCTTGAAAAAAGGAAAATAAAAAAAAGGTATTATTAATTCAACATGACGAAAATATTTAAATGAGATAAAAATAATACATACACAAAACATAATCCAGAAAATATTACCCGTATTAAATTTTGTCATTACAAATATTTATTTGTGTACAATAAATACGAGATACTTTAAGAAGTGTTTACAAGAGATAAATATCAAGGATAAATAAAAAAAAAAGGCAATTCTCAAAGAAGTAAAATAATTATTTTAGGTCGTTATAATGGAAGACAATAATATAAAAACTGTGAAGTTTTGCATTACTACTCTAACATATCAAACAATAAAAAGAAATTTATTTATTGTGGATACATTTTTTCTGATTTTTAAAAACTAAACTCAAATTTAAAATTTTAACTTGGGATTTTATGAAAAAAAAGTATTTTTTTATAGATATTTTTACCTCAGTTTTACTATACATACTTTTGAAAAATGATCTTTTCTTTCAGAAAAGGTGTCAACAATTTTTTAAAATTAAAGTTAGTTATACAAATTAAATTTTGATTGTGTTTTGGAAACTAAATAAATGATCAAATTAGAGAACCAAGACATTTTTTCAAAATTCTCTTTTTTTAAATAAAATTTTGTTTTGTTTTATTTTTTTAAAAAGACATTTTCAATCATCCTTTTTAAGTAGAAGAAATGTTTTTTTTTTCATATATTGTAGGGTAGGGGATATATTGTACAAATACATTTGTACAATTTACAAATATATTCGTTATTTATAGAACATCTCTGCGTTATTAAGGGGGCCGCAATAGCCTTGTGGTCAAGGCATCGGATTATGGCTGGCGTGTCATGAGTTCGAGCCCAGCACCACTAAAGACCCGCTGTATAGGGGAGCGATGCACGTTAAATCTGTCGAGAGCTCAGACATTCTCCTGTTGGTGTGGTGTGGCAGTTAGGAGAGGGGTACCAGCTCAGGTGTCGTCCTCGTCACTTGACCATGGTTTAAAATGACGAGGTCCTTTGCCAAAAGCCCTCGTGTAGCTGAACAGTGTGACGTTAACTTTTTTAACCTATACTGAAAAAATGAGTTTGTAAGGAAGAAAATTAAAAAAAAAATCAAGCTAGATATTAATAGTCACGAACTCGTGGCTATAGGATTCAGTGCCGTGTAGAAGGGGTTGATGCACATTAAATATGTTATGGCTCAATATTCTCCCATTAGTGTGGTGTAATAGTTAGGAGAGCATTCGTCACTTGACGGGTGAGGGAGTGAGTGAATATTAACGTCGCACTGTTCAGCTACACGAGGGCTTTTGGCAAAGGACCTCGTCATTTTGAACCATGGTCAAGTGACAAGGACGACATTTGAGCTGGCACCCCCCTCTCCTAACTACCACACCACACCCACGGAAGGACGTTTGAGCTCTCGACAGATTTAACGTGCATCGCTCCCCTATACGGCGGATCTTCAGTGGTACAGGGATCGAACTCATGACATGCCTGCCACGATTCGATACCTTGACCACTGGGCTACCGCAGCCCTCGTCACTTGACGGAGTTTCAAAATGATGAGGTTCATCACCAACAGCCCTCTTGTTGCTTTATAGTGCGAAGTTAATGTGAATCTCTTTCTCTAAAATAACACTAACAGGCTATTAGTGATGCACCTCATCAATTTGAACCACTGCCAAGTAACTTCGTCACCTGTTGTGGCTCTCACTCTCCGAATATCCACCCCATGCCTTCGGGAGAAATTTCAATCTTTCCATATTTAAAGTGCTTCAGCTCGTCTACACGGTGGGATTTCAGTGGCATTGACGCTTGAATTCATGAAAAGTCAGCAACAAGTCCGTGAGTGAGTGAATACTAACGTCACACTGGGGCGTCACTCGAGACACACTAACGTCACTCGAGGGCTTTTGGCGACGGATCGCGTCATTTTGAACCATGGTCAAGTGACGCAGGTGACACATGAGCTGGCACCACCCTTTCCTAATTACCACATCACACCAACGGGAGGACGCTTGAGCTCTCGACAGATTTAACGTGCATCGCTCCCCTACACGGCGGATCTTCAGTGATACTGGGCTCGAACTCCTGACATGCCTCCCACGATTCGATACATTGACCACTTGGCTACCACGGCCACCCACGAGTTTGTGACCATGACCACTAGGTTACCAAGGCCACTTACAATATTTTGTTTAAAGCGAATTTTTTTCCTCTCTGGTATCATTGATTTGAGTATAAAGAGCTCAGACTGCACCACCTTTAAAGGGATTTTAGTTATATATAAGGGTTGAGAGTATTTTTTTAATCTTGAAAGTTTGTAAGCATAAAGAAGATGATCTGCTCTCATTTTCCACTGAACAAAATGCAACAAGATAATCCTCGTAGACACCAGACAGACGCCGCAACGTCGGAAGGCAGTTATATTTCAAAAGCGTTTGGCTTACGTTAGTTTGATGTGCTTCCTACGCAAATTTGCATTTCTTTTAAATTTTGGCTATTTTATTACTCATTCATTAGTACAGACCACTCTGAAGACTGACTGAATTACAAATTTTATTAATTTTTTTCCCCATTCAATTTTGATAACTTTTTTCCCCCTTAAATGTTCGCTGTTTCCAAGGTTATAGTTGTGGTTAACATTTTAATGTTTTATAAACATAAGATGTATCTCATCTTTTTGAATTTAATGTCACGTGGTTATTTATTTGTGTTTATATTTTTTTTAAAAAAGTACAGTTGTGTGTATTCGTCACTTTTTGCAAGTTTTGAATTTTAAAATGCCTTTTTTTTATTTCGGTTATTTTAAATATATTTACTGGGAGTTTATTGATATGAATGTGTGTATTTGACAACATTACAATATTTCACAATAGGTCATTTTTGTAAGTAGGCACAAAGCACATTGGATTAGAATGTAATGCAAAAAAAAAAAAGATTTTAAACCTAAAATCAATTGTTTTAATGATCAACAAAGGCACACCAAACGCATCGTCATGTCAATTTTATGTGTTCTGTGTTATCATCCTTTTGCACCGTGAAGGCCATATTGCCCTGTATACTGCCGTAATAAAATAGTGTGTTACGATATATTTCAGTGCTATTCATTGTCCACACATGTAGCTAACACCTTGTACTTTCGTCTGTATATGTCACATTTTTCAACCGGACTGGTATCTTCAAGAAAAAAAATAGTTGCAATGACATTTGCCCCCCAGCCCTCGTATATATATATACAGAGAGAGAGAAACAGAAATATAATTTTACTATTTAAATTTTTTTTAAAAAAATACTATTTTTGATTATTTTTAACTAACCAGTAGAGGACAGGTTTCTGTCATAGACTTATATCCTGCTCTCTCTTTTTGGCTTGACAACAACCAAGAGATGATAAACTACAACTTGATAAATAAAAACAAAAGAATTCTATCGGAAAATTAATTTCGAATGAGGAAAGAAAAGAAAGTAAAGGAAATGTCCGCAATGTCCATTATCTATTTCCGCGATCTTTCTCCCCCCCCCCCCCGAACACTGACGCCTGTCGATGTGTTTTTGACAGTTCAGACCTCCACTCAGTGAGAAGAAAATGAGTGTGGATGTCTTGCTCTGTTTCAGATACAGGTGTCAAACATCGCCATCTGATTCTATTACTGCAATAGAAGGCGATGGCAAAGAACAAAAGGATGACCCTTTCAGCCGGGAAACATTTAGAAGCTTCCGTTTTTCTTTCTCTCTCTCTCCTGGACTGAATGATCTTCAAATATTTTTGAAACGATATTTCAGTCGTTTCTGTACCTTCATCGTATCTAGACCGTGATCTAAGCAAATGAAAACTTGGAAGTTCTCGATTTTTTTAACCTTTTCTTAACGGTTTTCCTTGTTCAGCTTTAGATTTGTTTTCCATGGCTATCAACTTTATTCACGCATCAATTAATATGTGGGAGCTAAACAGTCTCGCGCTTATTAAGAACAATTCCTTGATAATTGACACGTCTAGTTTAGTTAAAAAATAATACGCCAGCCGTCATAAATCGTCATTTCGCCTCATGCGAAATAATGTGCCCCTTTTTCTGAACCATGTGTATTCTGAATTACTAAAGGAAGAAACTCCTGTGTCTGGATAGCAGTGGGTGATATTTAATCTACTTAAATGACAACTTTATCCAGTTTTGATTATCACTTATCCCCATTAAGAAAGGGTTATTACTAAACAAATCAAGATACATAAACTTATTTTTGTTTCCTATGAGATTTCTGTACATATTCACCATTCAGATATATATTCACCTTGGACATTCACCATTCTTCCAGCGTTTTCCCTTTTAAAAAAACCAGCATTGTTAAACTCGGCCTCCAAAACATATTCCCACCTTTCGTATAATGCTATTTGTGTTGTCAATTGTTTTTTTAAGTTCTGGGAATGAGAAAAAGCTGTCTGGGGCTATATCGGGAGAATATAGGGGGGGGGGGGATGCACCAAAATTTTTTTAAATTGCAATGCTGTGAACCCTCAACTTCCTTGGAATTCAATGTTAGAGCATCGTCCAATTCGGTGTATTACATCGCATTTTCCAATTTTGGGGGAAATGCAGAATCCCCCACTGCTTGGCGCGCGTGTCGTTCACTGGAGTTACAATTCCTCCAGAGTGAGTGAATATTAACGTCCCACTGTTCAGCTACACGAGGGCTTTTGGGGACGGTCCGCGTAATTTTGAACCATGGTCAAGTGACGCGGACGACACCTGAGCTGGTACCCCCTCTCCTAATTACTACACCACACCAACGGGAGGACGTTTGAGCTCTCGACAGATTTAACGTGCATCGCTTCCCTACACGGCGGGTCTTCAGAGATACTGGGATCGAACTCATGACATGCTAGCCTAGACCACTTGGCTACCGCGGCCACACAATTCCTCCAGAAGACGTAACGGAAGAGTGGGTACTACTCGTTTACCGTAACTAGCAAGGTTATCAATTCTCGGAAAAAGCGCGAAAAAAAAGGCAAATGTAAGTAGACGATTCTAATTCTGATTCTGGACGAATTCCCCAAGTTTTTTCAAAAAGGGAATAAAAACTTTATTTACATCTTTAAAAACATTTGACATTTTAAAAGAGGACATGAAATAAGGATGTAATAAATAACCCTGCTTCCCATCTACCCTGTGACCCGGTTAAAGGTGTGGCAGGAAGTGAAGGATGATTCGACATGATAATTTCCAATTATTTTATTTAGCACTTTAATCGACTCAAACACAACTCAACGTAACACAATAAGTAGGATGATTCCAATCAGTCAACAGAGGATATATTTAATAAACCACTTTATATAATATAATAGTTTTTCTACCTCACTATTACTTAACACGGTAGATATGTAACTAATGCCCGTTTAACCTCTTTAATATTTTAAATATCAAACGTAATATGAAGGTGACAATACCTGAATTGTAAACAGTCTTCTAATCAATTAAGGTTCAATTTATCAAATAACAACTTCCTGTCTTTAATCTCTCACAAGGCCTTTCTAAACTTTTGCGGAATTCTTCACCTTATATCTCTCTCGTCACCTTTAGTTAAGTAACCTTCTAACTTTCTACTTTTCTTCTTCACTTTCTAACTCACTAAATCCTTAACTCGCGAACTAGATCTATATATAATAAACTTAATTTGCACATCAAGCCTTCTTAGGAAAAGACTAATTATTTTTGAAAGCCCGAAAGAATTCCCAAGAGAATTAGTATGAGGACGCGTATAGATCTGTTATACGGAGAACATTTTTATGTGGGAAAAGTTTACCAAAACATAAATGAAGAGCATATTCTGAAATATCACTCTCTATCTCTCATTATGTATGTGAAGTCAGAAAAAGGTATCAAAATTAGGAGAATTTCTGTTTTTTTAAAAAAAGTTAAATCCCATTTTTTAGCTTCACACAGACAAAAGCTATTTTGAGGAGTAAGGTTCATATTTGTATTCGATTCTTACACGGAGGGCATTCTTTTAGGGCATGGTTTAGTCGCTGTTGGTTTAGGTTCTGACTTTCCTGAAGCATATCCTCTTGCATATTTTCCAGGGGAAAAAACATAATCCTAGATGTCTTATTAGGTTATACAAAGAAAAAAGCCCTTTATGCAACGTAAATCATAGGAAAAAACATTACAACACGGAGAAAAAAGAAATACTCAAAACTGAGCACATGGACTTACTCATTCTGAAATGAGTTTGTTTATATCAGATTTGAACGCGTGCCTTTTCGAATATGAAACATTACATGTACTCAAAATTTCAAAAAATGGTTAATTAACACTATCAAACAAATTAAAAAAGATATTCAGAATTAAAGAAGTTTTTTTAATATACTGGCTACATATTTTAAAGATAGGGGTCCAACAACAAATTTAGTTCTCATAAATCTTCCGAACTATTTTTCCTTTCTACCACGCTACCCGCGGACGAACACATGAGTACTATATTGTTTTGATTTTGTTATGACTTTAAGTCAAAACAGTCTTTTTCTTGACTTTTGAATTAAAGTTTTCACCTATTTGTTTTACAAAAGTATGTGCCTTGTTTTTAATATAAGGCTTTTATAGGAATTTAGCGAAAAAATGGGAAAAAAATCTCCCTTTTTTTGACGGATTACTTAAAAAAAAAAATTTAAGGTATGTGGCTACCTTCGGAGCATTTTATTGAAACACATTTTCAACTAAAAAAACACTTTTTTCTTTAAAAAGGATGTGCATAGAACTAGGAATTAAGGTTAAAGTGTAGTATGGGGGGCGATGTCAAATTTTTTTGGTGACCAAAATCGATCGCCAAGCTACTTCACTTAGCGATAGGTTTCCCGAAGCCAGAATGAATTCATCTCACCATAATATTCTATATAAAAATCCAAAGAAAAATCGCCAAATCGAAAGCCCCCCCCCCCTATATTACACTTCAGTCAGGAATTAAAATACAATTCCACAAAATTTTAAATTATTTTGGATAGATTGGGAATTTTTAGTGAAAAATTGCAGTTACAGTAAACCTTGTATTGAAAATTCTAATTAATATATTCAAATAATATTAAAACTGCACAAAAATAACAACATTATCTGTGCCTAGAGCGATAAAATTTATAATATTTTTTGAAATTTGTCAATTTTTTTAAAAAAACATGTTTTTTTCTCACAAATTGTATGTGCAATAAAATGCATAAATACATACATGGAGATTATAGTCTATAATACAAATAAAAATTTTCTGAAAATTTCAATTCAATATCTTAAAAAAGAAATCCATTTGTGAACTTTACTGTGAAGCCAAAAAACATAGTTTCTCAGACAATGCTTTTAAAGATTTAAATACAATATGAAAAATGTTCTACTCGTTGTACATTTCTTAAACTCACCATATTTATAGCTCAAACTCTTTAGCTTCATGTTTAACTAATTTTTTAACCCTTTTGCTGTTTTCTGGAGAGTTTCATAGATTATAAAAATTGTCGAGTTTAGTAAAATTTTCATGGAAAATAGCAATGAGGATCTTTTACACAAAATTCTAATAAATGTATTCAAATAATATATACACAGCACATAAATAATGGAACATCTTTATATGTATTAGGAATTAAAAGTTTTTTAAATATGCCAAATTTTATGCAAAAACTCGATTTTTTAAAAAATTAATGATTTTTTTTCCATTTAAATGCAATGAAGTACATAAATACAGTGAACCCCAAAAGTGTTCGTACACTTGCAGTTTCCTATAAAATTTAATGATTTCGACTAATAAAAATTAATGTATAGAAATTGTAATTTTTTATGATATCTGCAACTTGTTCTTAATGGAATGACATAATAATTTTTTTAAAAATAGTATAACTATTATTTTTAAAAATTAATAATCAAAAAGCTACTGAAAAATTACGCCACAAAAGTATTCGTACACTTAACAAAAATATCAACATAGCTTTAAATATTGTGTGGTATTTCTTTCTTAATTTAGAACTTAGTAGGATATCTTTTAGTGGTCCACAACAACTTTTAAACATCTTGGTATAGATTTAATCAGTTTTTTGTAATTTCTGCATCGATTTACCTCCATGCTTCTGTGATTATTGTTTTTACTTCTCATTATGTGTTTATATGCCATGTTTTCTTTTTATTTTAAATCTAGTTCTCCCCAAATATGCTCTGCTGGGCTAAATAAATTGATTGAGGAGGTGTTTTCACAAAATTTTGGGGCAGTTTATAAAAACACCAGCGGTGTACATTGAGAGCATCATTATCCTGTTAAAAAATGAAGTCATATTCAATATCAAATTTTGGACAGACAATTTAAAATTTCTCTTTAAAATATTTAACTAGAGCTCATGATTCTCAATACCATCAAAAATTACCTAATTCTGTGGCTGATTTACGCCCCCATACAAGAACACTTCCACTTCCATGGTTCATTCATCCTACTAGATTCTTGTGACTAAGTTTCAGAAAATTCAAAATTGTCAGGAAAGTGATTGGGATGACAGAAAATTCAACATTTTTGGTTCTGATGGGCATATAATAGTTTTAAAGAAAAAAATTAGGCGTTTAATTCCGTGAATTTATGTGGAACAAGAGCTCCTCCAACTCCATGCTTTAACACAGAGGTGTTCTTGCAGGGGAGGGTGGGTGTAAATAGGCTTCAGGATTAGGTAATTTGGTATTTTTTATGGTATTTAGGATCATGAGCTCTATTTAAATATTTTAAAGAGAAATTTTAAATTATCCTCTCAAAATTTGGATATTTTAGACGACTTCATTTTTTAACAGGATAATGACGCCAGGCGAACTGCTCTCAATGTACACTGCTGGTGTCTCTAAAACTGTACCCAAAATTTTGAAAACACCTCCTCAATCAATTTATTTAGCCCAGCAGAGCATATTTGGTAAGAACTAGATTTAAAGTAAAAAGAAAACATGACATATAAACACATAATGGGAAGTAAAAACAATAATCACTGAAGCATGGAGGTAAATCGATGCAGAAATTACAAAAAACTGATTAAATTTAAAGACATTTAAGACAAGACATTTAAAAGTTGTTGTGGACCACTAAAAGATATCCTACTAAGTTCTAAATTAAGAAAGAAATACAATATATATATATATATATATAAAGCTATGTTGAGATTTTTGTTAAGTGTACGAAGACTTTAGTTGCATAATTTTTCAGTAGCTTTTTGATTATTAATTTTCAAAAATAATAGTTATACTATTTTTAAAAAAAATAATTATGTCATTCCGCCAAGAAAAAGTTGCAGATATAAAAAAATTACAATTCCAAAATATTAATTTTTATTAGTCGGAAACAATAAATCGTATATGAAATTGCAAGTGTACGAACACTTTTTGGGTCCACTGTATATACACAGAGATTAGATTTTGATTCATAACACAGATACAACTAAATAAAACATGTTCTAAAAATTTAAATTCAATATCTTAAAAATATTTTATGTAGGGATCAGCATCTGGTTTTGTTAACTCCAATTCCAGTTTACTAATTATGCTATAAATTTGCTTCTAGATATCGTAGAAACAAAAATAGAGTGTTTTATGGGATCTGAAATGTATTGGCTATAAAATAAAAACACAAAAGTAATTTTGAAAATTTTCACCAAAACTGCGAATTTTGGGTAATCACATATCTTAATGAAATTTACTTGATTCATAATACGTCATATTGTTTGATTTTTTGGGCACTTGCTTATAGGCAAATAATAATTTAAGTATTCCTTTGCAACATTGGAATAATTTTAATTATATTTTCATATTGAACTTTAAAATGGCTATTTCAAGAATACCTTTATTGTGACTATAGTGTTTTGTTTATTTGGATGAAAATAAATGAAGTATATATATCAGATTCTTTGTATTTAATCCAATATAAATATATTTTATACTTTTTCTCATTAAAGAAAGGTAGAGAACAATTATATTCTTACCGTAAAATCTGGCATATCATGCATACCATCGTATAACACGCACTTATACTTTCAAGTAGTAATTTTTAATTTCTATGTTTATTTGCTGTATAATGTGCACCCCCTTTTTCATGAAGAAACCTGAGATATATGTGAGCCATGCTCTTAAAGTTTGAAAGTCATTTATTCTAAGCTTTAGTAAAAAATAGTATACATCTAGAAGTGCAACCTTTTAAGTTCATAAGGAACGCCATTTCTTTTAAATGAACAACATTTCAATCTATGTAGGAATCTAATTTTTTTCCTATGCTCACGTTTTTTTAAAGCTTTCATTTTTATACCTGGCATGTAACATGCACACGTAAAATTCAATCTTATTTTTTGTGTTAAAAGTGTACATCATACGCCAGATTTTACCACAACAATGACAATGTTCAAGATAACTTGTTAAGTTGGTGACCCTGATTTTGCATGAGTCGTATGCGCCAGATTGACAACCATGTGTTTATTACATATAATTTCGACAATATGGTTGCAAAAATATGTAAGTACCAAAAATTAATACAGCTTGGGTACAAAAACGCCTATTTGCAGGTATGTTGTACACAAGTGGGAAAAACATAAGAAATCTTGGTACTTATGAACTATCGCAACCAACTGGCGACATATATGAAATGAAACACCTGTTTGCCAATTCAGCACATACAACTCACAGGAAATTGGAGGATACTTGCATATTATCGCCAATTCTAAATAACTCGCTGAGTTGACCACCCTGATTTCCTATGTGTGGTACATGCTGAATTGGCAACCAAGGGCTTAATTTCATATAATGTCACCAATAGGTTGCAATAAGACACAAGTACCAATGGGGGTTGCCATCTAGGCAAGTTATTAGATTTGGCATTTGTTGTGATAATACCTAAGTGCTGAAATCAGTAGTCTGACACACATGAAGACCCAAAAATTTAAAATATAGTTTTAAAAAACACGGTTTTATCGAACTAAAATCTCAACATAAGAATAAAATGATTAACGAGAGAATTAATGTCATTGTGGTAAAAGCATGGGGGCCTTTGTACTACATTTTTACACTAACTCTGCATTTTGGAATAGAACTAGTAAGAAATTATAACAATATTGAGCACTCCACGCTTTTATATGCAGTTATTATTTTTCCGGTTTCAATTTCTTTCTGCTTCTTTTCTTGGCATTTCTAAATACCTTGTGTTCTATTTCTTTAAATCCTGGCACTCATATTTTTCTAATTTGTTTTCTATAAAAAATTACTTACATTTTTGCTTTTTAATGTAATTCCTTTTTTGCCAGGAATAAGCCATTCTTTTAAATTATTTTCATTTTGAGTTCGTAGTGGGAGACTGTCATCATTGATTGAAAACTATCGGATGGCAAAATTTTATTTGCAGCGATTTCAAAACCACTTCTAAAAGATATTTAATGTGTAGTGTACTGATAACAAATTAGTTCCTGTATATATATATTGTTCCAATGTGTGATATTTTTTGAACTGTTGTTTTTATCCTTCATGTGTAATATTTATAAAATTGTATTTTTTAAACCTTTTAACTTGTTTCTAAATTATGAATGCTTTATTTTTAATTTGCATTAATTTCATTTCTGCTTGTTAGCATTAATCTTCATTTTTAATATTTCCACTCATAATTTATTCTAAATTTTGCACATAGTTCAGAATTTTTCTCTTTTTTTATATGTATATGTTTTTGTGGATAAAAATTAATCTATGAATTTCATACATTTTGCACTTTCTGCCAAAGACCATTGGTTTCACATTTTGTAGACTTTATCGTCATGTTCTAAATACTCATATGGGCGTAGCATAACACTACATGTGTTATGCTAAATTTTGTAGATAGCCATTTAGAAAACTATATAATTATGAACAATATTTGTAAAAATTTTACTCTAATGAGGAAAATTTCAAAATTCCTCTCAGAACCAGCTATTTATAAATTCTTCAGTAAATAATTTAGATGACTCACATATCCTAACATGTAATTTATTTGAAACAACACTGTTTGAAAGGCAATTTCACTCACATTTCATAACTCAAAGACATGATTTGATAAAAAAAAAAATAAAAAAGCTGTTTATTTATGTACTTTTATACACTAGAACCTATATTTAAAATGATAATTCAATGTATATTATATTAAACAGCTGTTCTGAATAAATAAGGATGGAGTTGACTATAATATAGATTAGATACTGTTTATAAAAAAAATCAATATATATAAAAAAATAAGTTATTGAAGAAAACATGTTTCAAAAATTTCACTTATATTCTTGTTAACTTTTGTTATGTATATATGTATGTGTACAATTTCCAGAATAAATATTTCAACAATATGATTTTGGTTTGTTTTATTTTTCTTGTTAACAGTGAATAATTGAAAAAAGGTATTGAAAATAAAATTCTGTACAGCAAGTAAAATTGCTAAATTATGATTCTATTGGTCCTTATGATGTTATTTTTTCTTCTGAATGGGTGCTGAAAACTTCTCTAAAAGCTCTTTCCAGTAGGTTAAAAACTAAATGTTTTGTTAATGCAAAAATGTACTGTTAGAGTTGTTTTTACATTCTTCTAAGGAATAAAATTTTTAAGTATTTTAATTTAAAAAAACATTAACTTAAAAACTATTATATTTGTTTTCTTTGGTGATAGGAAAGTGTAAAATCAGTTGATTTAACAAAAAACGAGCTTAATTTGTAATATAGCAATGCATTTTCTTTATTTCCATGTGGATAGGTTTCTATTTAAACAAAACAATTGATATAAAGAGTACTTACACACCTGGGCCTAATGAGTGTTAGTTTAGTCAAAAGGTTTTTTTCTTCAGGTTACATAATATGTAAAAAAGCTATTTCTTTCTGGCATTGTTTTGAAATTTTTACTTAGAAAAATCTGTTATTTATCATAATGTTTCCTAGATATTTCTAATAACTTATTATTGAAGGGCTGAATTTTTTTTAATAAAAGTTAATTTTCTGCTTGTATATGATTTTAAGGTAACAATATAATGCTTCTAGAGAAACATAAATATAAATAATGAATCAAATTGCTTCTGGAACTAGTTCAAAATGCATACACATTTGTTAAACGATAACATCGAATTTATTTTTGCAGTTTTCAAAGATTTATAATTGCGGTATAAGTTCGAAGACATGCAGTTTGTGATCAAATAATAGTTGCATTTTTTTTCTTTCGAAAAGTAATATTTTTGTTGATACTTGCGTATTGTCGCCACCGTATTGGCGACATTATATAAAACGAAGTACATGGTTGCTAATTCAGCGCGTAGGACACATGCGAAATCGTTACTGCCAATTTGGCGAGTTATCTTTAACTTAGGCACTTTCGCGATAATATGTGAGTACCTTTTTGTTACACACAATAAATGTAAAATGAATTTTTATTTCGAAGTTAAGTGTAAAAATTTCATGAAATGAAAATAAAATAATACGTAAGATGTAGAAAGTGAAAATTTACAACTCGGGTATCACATTTTTAAATCCCTTAAGATTTGGGTTAATAAATATTTTTCTGTTAAAAATTCATATTAGATCAACAGTACCGAAAATAAATGCTATTCATACTCATTTTACTGTTTTAACTCATATTTGATACATTAACAGATTCAAATATGAGTGCATTATATACTCATATCGATCTTTCATTCTCAAAAATTTGATCCCGTAACAGGTTCAAAAATGAGAATGTACTTGTGTCTCGATATGAGAATATGCGATTCTCAGATTTGAGTAAGCGTGCATCGGAGCTATTTTGAGAATGTGAAGTACTCAAAAGTGTGTGTGAGCTGTTTGCTCTCAGTTTTGAAAATCGTTTCTCGCAGTGAACAGACTTTTTTTTTGCAGAGGATTGTATGAATGCTTATTAACAGTACATTTTGAAGCCCCACGAGAGCTGAGGGAGACGACCTCGTAGCTTTGAACCATGGTAAAGTAACAAAAACGACACCTGGGCTGACATCTCAAGCTCCAAAGCACCCCATCAAGCCAACAGGAGGACTTGGAACCTCAACAGTGTTTCGAATAAGTATTTTATGGGGGAAAATTATTCAGTTTATGTTTGTATCATGTACTTAGGAACTAATCCATTATTTTTGAGCCTATACGAAAAATAGAGGACTTAAAACATTTATAAAAATTTGTACTATGCAAGACGACAAGGGTATGAATTATTCAGTCTTTAAGAAATCTATAGTTATTGCAATTTTATATTTATATTTATTACATACCTATAGAATCTGAAAATAATTAAGGGGTAAGTACATCCTTGGAATAAATTACTCTGAAGGAAACCTTCATGCTTATATTACACGGTCTCTGATTTCAATATAAATTTTGAAGTTACAATAACGGTCGTTAAAGCTTTAAAAAAAAGAATATTTACTGCATTTCTAAAAATATAAGTTAATGCATTCTAAATTATTTTTAAAGAGCAATAAAAAAATAGAACAATTTCCTTTTTCTTTTCTCATTGATTCGGCTTTAACACTTTTGTGAATTTTTTTCCATCATCAAGGTTAAGTAAGCGACAAAAAAAAGAAGAAAAAAACTACTTTGATGCCATAGGAAGAAACTGTGTCATTTTCCTTTTGATCACCTCAAAATTTTCGAAAGGACGAAAGCGCAAAAAGAATCAAACCGAGGAATTAAAAATCGATTAAAGGTGCAAGCATGGACACCTACCGCCATAAAAAGACAAAAAAAAAAAAAAAAGAGAGAGAGAAAACCCTATTGTTCAACAGTGTGTAAACTGTAACCGAAACCATTAGAAAATGCATGCTTTTATTTTCTATCTTCCAGTGGCAACAGCTCATCGTGAAGGCGTTACTACCTCTTTTACGCGGACGAAGAAAAAAAAAAGTTCGGATTTGAACTTGATTACCTTCATTAAGAGCGAATGTAAAGGTGACCCAGAATAATACTCAGTTTTTTTATGTTTAATGGCACGATACATCCTCTGGAGGCTTGTGACACGACAGGACATCTGGCAACGAACATGTGCGCACGTGATCTCGATACCGTCACACACGAGCGCGTTTTTGTTTCGAGAAACTTCAATAATGTATCATTTATTTAAACACAGGAGAATGCTTCAGTTGAGCAATAGTTTTGCGTATAAAAATATCATTTGCTGATGTATGCTGAACACATTTTTGAGTAAGTTTGCTAAATTGTTGACGGGTCAGGTTGTAAAAATTATTTCAATCGGAGATAGAAATATGTAATTAGTAAAATTATGTTAATTTAATTGCACAGTAAATTCAGTGTAATAAACCATTCGTGAGGTAGAAAAGTCAGGCCATGAAACCTATTATTTATTGGTGGCCGCTGTTGCCAATGGGCCATGGCCAGCTTTGTTTCTGCTGAGTCATAGGTTTGTGTCCTGGTGCCACTGAAGATTTGTGGTCGAAGCAGCTTAGTGGTGGTACGAACTCGTGGCCGGTGTATCATGAATTCAATACGTAGCTCCACAGAAAATCCGCTGGGTAGATTGGCTAATATACACGTTAAATCTGTCGTGGTTCAAAGTCCTCCTGTTGGCGTGGTGTGGTGATTTAGAGAGATGGAGTGCAAGCTCAAGTGTCTTCTTCGACACTTGATCGAGGCTCAAAATGACATAGTCCGTCTCCTATAAGTGGTCCATTTCGAAAACTTTCAGTCACCTTTTGAAGCATATCGACCGAGATATTGTCAATTTTGAATCGCTGAGTGAGTGAGTAAATATTAACGTCACACTATTCAGCTACACGAGGGCTTTTGGCGACGATCCTTGTAATTTTGAACCATGATCAAGCGACGAGGAGGCAGGCAACCTGTGCAGGCACTTTCCTCTCCTAACTATCACACCATACCAACGCGAGGACGTTTGAGCTCTCGACAGATTTAACGTGCATCACTCCCCTACACGGCGGGTCTTTTAGTGGTACTGGGTTTGAACTTATGACATGCCAGCCACGATCCGATACCTTGACCACTTGACTACTGTGGCCGATTGTGAATTGGATGGTGTTCCTTAGGTCTTCCAGGATATTGGAGCGATCTTTGTAGACCAGAGACTTGAGATAATCCCACTGGAAGTAATCAGGAGGGGATAAATTAGGTAAACGCGAAGGCCAGTTTACGTTCCCTCGCAGGGAGATCAGTCATTCGAGGAAGGCTGTTTTTAAAACACCAATAGAAACCCTGGAAGTGTGTGGGCTGAAGCCCCATCTTGTTATAACCACAAGTTGTCAAGATCCCTTTCTGGGAGAGTGGGTAAGAAGAATTGTTGCATCATTGTCACATATCGGTGTGAATTGACAAACAAACTCGTTCCATTTTTTCAGGTGTTCTAACGGTCTTCGGAGGTCCTTCCCTTTCTTTGGAAACATTCCCCGTCGCTCGGAAGACATCCATCCACATTAGGGCCCATTTCCGATGAGAAACACTACTTCCTGGAGGAATATCGAAGTGAAGACGAAAAGCACATAGCACTGCAATCACCGACTGACCGTTAGGGAAATACACCTGCACGGCAAAAGCGCGCTGCTGCCACAATATATTTGAGACTGAGACAGGCGGGAACACTAATACTCCACACCAAACTCCTCCCTTCCCCATAAACTTCACAGCAACCTTCTTAAAACAGGAAGCTCCCGCGGCCTACCCTGTAGAGGACGTTAATAAACTCCCACTTTCTCGCGACAGAAGACATTATATACAGGGGCTGAATTGTGTGATGGCCATTCTCTTCTGACGATGGCCAAATCGTCAGAGGAGACGACTGCCAAAATTCTGACGATGGCTAAAAACCTCACGTTGGGATTTTCACGTTTGGGATCACGCGCTAACTGAAATGGATCGTTATCGTGATTTGACAAAATATGAGATTCTTCATGAAGAGCCCTCATATTTCTTCAAAGTACGATGTTAACAACAATCAATCAGCTTTATATTTATGCAAAGTTATGAATTTTTAATTATGTAAGTCTGCACTGATCTTAAGTTGGTGACCACAGTGACATCTCTTGTGAGTGGGCTGTCACATTTGGCTGGACTTTGAAAACTCTATTCTTTTTTAATGCAAAAATATATATAAATATCTTATCTTAATTATCTTTTTTAGCTTCTTGGAAGAATATATGGCGAGATTAAAGCGTCACGGCGTTAAGTCTATCGAGGCCCCAAATCCTCCAATTATCATGGTGTGGAAGTTTTGAAAATGAGGCTTCAGCTCAAGGTCGTCCTCGTCTTTTAATCGAGATTTAAAATTATGAGTTATACTACTAATATAGCCCTCATGGGTTGCTTTGAAGGCGACGCTAATGAACAATGAATCAATGAGCAAGACTATCACAACAGTCGCATAAATATGAGGAAAAACTAACCACACACACATCAGGATTTTTAAGTATACTTCAGGAGTCGCAGCTCACAAAAGATGACGTAAAAAAAAAACATTTTATTTTACAGAAGTTTAAATTTTTGTTGCAAAAAAAAGAAAGAAGCGATCTTTACAGTAGTCGCATACGATGTGTAATATCTGACATGTTATCGTGCTAAATTCGCAGTAGCAACTTAAATCCTGAAAAAAATGAATCGAGTATGATTGGAAATAATTTTCTATGGAATAGTTATATCTTTAATGAAAATTTTATTTAATTAACACATGGAGTAATGCAATTTTTTTTTTTTTATCAAAAATGATTATTCTTGTTCAATTTGGGGAAGAGTGGTAATGATAATTTATGGTAACTAAAATATGACACATATACTTGTATTTTCAAAGTATTTAAAAACCGTTGTGTGTGTGAAAAATAGCGTCAATAACAGTACCACTGTTAGTTAACGAAACATTTCGATTTGTGTTCATTTCGAGCTTGAGTTCACCATTCAAAAAAGCTGTGAGTGGCTCGGCTTCTAGCAAACTGAAGTTAACTTTAAAATCACCATTCAAAATCAAGGGAAGTGAGTGATAGATTTTTTTTTAAAAAAAAAGAGCAAAACCACCTTTGGTATATAATAAAAGTAAAAAATACAGGAAATCTTTAATTTTTTTTTGAACCGTTTGATTCGGAGAAATGTATACGACCACCGAAATCACTGTTTGTCCATTTTCAAATAAGCATTTTGCCGCACATATGTCCCCAATATCTTGACTAACAATACCCAGTCCACTTGTTTGACGATAAGTAATATCCATATGTCGAGCCACAACATGTGAGTTGTTCTGTTTGTGATAGATCGCAACACCAGCTGCTCTGTGGCCCGGTCGTTTAAATTGTACGCAGCAATCGAAGTCAGGTATAGAAACACGTTCATCATTGTCTAACCAAGGTTCTGCCTAAAGGACTGAACAAAAACAAAGATCCCACGGCCTAGACCGCAGGGGTTGGGGGATGGGGCGGAGCCCCTCCCGAATGAGGGAGACAAAACAGAACTTCACTGAATAGCGTGAGCTTGCCCGACTTCCTGTTACGCATTTCCGTCCCTTTTCACGAAATCTCTCCCAAAAATCTCCAGCAATCGAGAGGAAAGATGTTACACATCAAAAACATTTTATTTTTTAGAAGTTTAAATTTTCGTTGCAAAAAAAAAAAAAAAAAAAATAAAAAAAAAAAAAATTTGAAATAATTGCTTCAGCGCACTCGTCGAAAAAATCGCACTGTTTTCAATTAAAAGAGAGAAAAAAATTAAGGAGTTCTTTTGTGTGTGTGATTTTTCTTCATGGAAATCTAAAAAAGACGTCAAAGGTCACTTCGCCTAATAAGCAGGCTTTCAAATTAGAAGTTATGACTGATTGATCTATTCGATTGTGCACGTTTAAAAAAATGATATTCTCTCGTCTCATTTAAAGTTAGATAATTTAGGTCACAATGTGCGCTTGCATGTTAGCGTTATAGGTATATATTTTTTTATTTGAAGACAAAGGTAAACGTCTAACAAATTCTAGGAAGGGATTTGAAATAAAAAAAAACATATATAATTCAGAGAAATTCTGAGAAAAGTATTTAATTAAGGATAATTTGTTCTGGCGTGAACTAAAATGTCAAATCAAAATAATTTTCGGCCTCGTGAGAGTTATGAGTAATTATAAAAATTACATAAAAAACTAATATTTGTCCTATTTTGCCAATGAAGATAAAGCATAATTCTTTGTAAGCCACAATGATACGAATTTTCTTTGTTGTTAATAAGTTTTGGAACTATATAAAAATTTCAAAGTAAAGCGTGATGTCCATTTTTTTTCCGTCACGCTGATTAAAATATAAATTTTGCTGAATTTCACCCAATTTACAGCCTTGGCTTTCCATAAACAAAGAAAACATTTCTACAAATTAATAACTATTCCTTTTCCTGCCCTGTATTCAGGAGTATTTCCATAACATTTTCATAAACAGATTAAGGTATTTGAAAAAAAATATAACCAATTTTAAGAACTTGAATTCTAATCAAATTAACCATTGTTTAGAGTTGACTCTGAACGGCTTCACGAAACACCTGAATAATAAACACGTGATTTTAATATTATAATTTTTCTAGGCAGACATGTGTTGAACTTTGAACACATAAAATAAGACCAAAATTTACTAGTGCGCATTATAAACCGAGTATAAAAATGATAGCTTTAAAAAAAAATTTTAAAAAAAGAGACGTGCAAAAAAAATATTATTTTATATGTATCGAAATATTTTTTATTTAAAAGAAATTACATTCTTTATGAACGTAGTTCTAGAAGTATAGTATATTTTTTCTCCAAAATTTTGGTATGTCTACAAAAAAATGACTTCCAAACATAATAGATAATAGAGCATCAATACATATAATTTTGATTATATATATATATACATACATATATATATATATATATATAATATATATATATATATATATATGTGTGTGTGTGTGTGTATATATAGATAGACAGATATATCTGCTATTCAACCAATTCCATCAAATTGCATCATTTGATAGAAAAATACTTCGAAGTATACTTGAAGGTGTAAATGAAAATAATAGCTGAAGAAAAGAAGATACAATTTTGAATTATATAAATTTTTAAATCATCACATCATTAAACACATAAAAATAAATAGAATGAATTGTAGATGATCCATATAATTCGAATGACAGTTGACAAATCCTTAGATTACATAGCAATCTACAGGTTGTCTTATAAATGCTCTGGAAAAATGATTAAAATCGGGCTCAAAGTTATCACTTTATTCATGTAAAAAACTAAGCTGCAATTTTGAGATTTCTGTAAATTTGAATTCAGAATTGTTCTTTCATCCTATGCGAATCGACTTGGAAAACATTTAATGCTTGACTGAGGAGTCCATCTCTTGTTCATTTGAACCGGAGCAAAGTGGGCTGCGCTATCAGTCTAAGATCACCAAAACAGTCAACACTCATTGTATTTTTACAACTTCTAATGCGCTGCTAACAATCGGAACGATCAGCTCATTTCCATATCTTAAAGCGCGATACTGAGCCTCTAATACGGGCTGTTTTTCTTTTGTGTCCCTCTTCAGATGGTATTAAAAATTAAAACTCCGTTCTAAATTTTTTTAGTAACGAAGATAATTAGATAACAAATAAATCTGAATACTGTGAACCTTTTTTTAAGTTCAATGGTTAAAAATATTACATTTGACTGACAGCATGACACACAGTTGTAATAATTTAAAAAATTGTAATATATAAGAATGCAGCTTTTTGTAGGTTTTTTTCAGAAATTCTATCAACTGCCTCGCTTTTTGTGTTTGTTGTGTGTACGTGAGTATCTCTTCCCACAATTTTAATGAATGAGTGTTTGCGAACGTCACAGTATAAAGCATCCCGATAGCTATTGGTGACGGACCTTATAATTTTAAACCACTGTAAGGTAACGAGGGCAGCACTCGAGCTGGCACACTCTTCTCAAAACTACCAATCAGCTCCTTGCAGATTTAAAATGCTTAAACCCCTCTACACGGTGGGTCTTTAAGTGCATGAGGACTCGAACTCATGATACATCAGCCACGTGTTTGTGACCATAATCACTAGGTTTCCGTTTCAATAACATTGTGTGTGTTTTTTCAAAGGAGGGAAACATAGGGAAACGATAGAAAAAAATGAGAGAGCTAGATTAGTTAACAGAGTTAAGTTAAGCTCATTTGGGGGGGGGTTACAATTCTCTTTACTATTCACGAGCTTGACGAGTACAGAGCAGATACATCGATTGGATTTTTATAGCATAGTGTTAATTCGAATTCACATTTCATAATTCCTTATTTATATTAAATTAATTATATTTACCTTAAAGATAAGTTAGTTTTGTCATTCCTCTCAAACTCGGGGCTGGGAACGTATATACTTTGGATAAAGAAAAGAGCGATTAACTCTTACAGAACCATAAGATTGTTAAGAGAAAATATTCGTATGCAACTGTTTATTTTAGTTTGTTGGGAAGGAAAATAAAAATACATAACATTGTTTTTTTTTTTTTTTTTTGAAATTGTAGGGAATAAAATAAAGTTATTCCAATGCAATTTTTATCATTATCAGACATTTGTTTTCATTTGTTCAAATATATTTAATAATTGCAAAAAATTATACTTACAGAACAACATAAAACATGGGGAAAACTCAGTAATATAATCATTATTATACGTCACAATAAAATGAAATAATAAAAGAGTACAGTTCTGACTGTTTTATCACTGGCACACAGATAGATTTGACGAATCTTTTGTTTTTGTTTTTTGTTTCGCAACATTCCCATTTGTATAATTGTGTTCGTAATACGTTCTATTTTAACATTCTGTATAAAAATGCTAATAGTTATAATTATATTGATACGACAATCCCCAATTTTGAAATCAAAGAAAATCGTGTCCCCCTTAACCACGCGAAGATCAAGAAAGATTCCTTGTTTGTGTTTTTGTCCAATGAGTTGGGTGAGGGGAAGGGGGGGGGGTTGGCATGAGCCATAATACAAGTTCCTTATTTGTTCATTTGTAAGTATTAAGTATCTGTGATCTAGAAGTGAAATGGGTGTCATTAATTGGGCAGAAACGGAAAAGGATTGAATAGACATCTCGTAGAATAAGCAGTAGAAAGAAAAGAACTCGTAGTAGAAAATACAAACTGGTCTCATTGAGTTGACACAAAACTACTTTATACAAATTCTCGGCAAAACTACAAAAGTGACCGCACAAATATTTAGGTTTCGGTCTGAGCTTTACGCATGTTATGAGTAAAACTTTTCCATGATCCGCAGATGATGCGTCAGCATGAAGAGCGGCCACAACCAACAAAGGGCGGTTTGATGGGTCCCTATTAAAGTAAAATGAAAACAGGAGACAAATCAAAGCACGTTTCTTTCTGCTCTGTTCGTTTATCACACCAATCATAAAATCAAGCTCGTTACAGACGGGAAAGACAATTGGTCCTTTTCATTCACTCAACTCGCGCACACAAACAAAAACGAAAAGAAGTGGAAAGATCCTTTTGATGGGGCGATCAACTTTTCAATTCAGTTCTTCTGTTACATTTCATTCAATTATTCCTTCTTGTACCGTCCTTGGCACTTCCTCGCACCATCTGTCTTATCAAAGCCCTCCATTGTAGTAGCGGGACTGTTCGGTCGCAGCACAAGTCATCATGTTTTCATGGAATAGTTAATATTTTAAAATATCGCCTGATGTCTGTGTGTAACCGTATTCGGAGCTCCATTAGTTTCGACTTCAGATGTCACGCGTGCGAAGAATGGTTTAGGGAAAAAAGAAAACGAGCGAAATTTTTTCCTTGGAGGTTATTTTTATGCAAATATAGAGTAAAACAATCTTTATTATGCATAACGTATCTAGACTTAAGATGTCGTGTCCCTAAACTTGAGAATCCCGTGTCTGAATTGTCGCCGAAACAGAAGAAAAAAAATGCATGATTATTTTTCTTTTCCTTTATTCTTTACGATTCTGTCATACGTGATAGAACAGATTGGACACCATTATTTATTATTTTTTTGTGGTGGGGAAGGAGAGGGGATTTGCATAAAGGTCAGGAAAGTGAGCAAGTATTTTTTTTTGAAAAAAAGTTATTTTGCTCAGCAATCTAAAATGATGCAGAATTTTTTAAGTCTGTAACTTCTGTACTATTTTTTGATTTTATAAAAAAGAGTTCTTTTTTTTTTATTCTTGTTTACGCACTTACTGACTTGAATCTATTAACGAAGCAGGAAATTATTTATTTTTTTTTACTAAGTCAATACTTTTGTTGAAAAAACTGTTAGAACTAAATTTCCATTGAGCATTCGATATTCAGATATCTAAAATAGTGTAAAAAAAGAAGTGCTATAAACTGGAGTGGATCAATAATATACAAGTTTCTTGTTTAAAATGGTATTTTGTACTGTGCAAGAGAGAGAATACATTCTTTAAAGTAGGCAAGTCGTCTTGAAAACATTCTAATATTCCCCCTGTGTGCGGTTTTCAATCTCCACACAATATTCAAAACAATACATATTCACTCACAAAGAAAATGCATTTTAAACTAACATTCATTTGAATGTGTGTGTATTTTAAATAAAAGTTCTCAAAGATGGATGAAAAGAGAGAGAGAGAGAGAGAGAAAAAAGAAGAAATATTTGTTGACATTCTAAAGAGCCAGCTGCTCGAAAAGTCCACCAAGCGAAGATCCCCATAACCTCCTCTTATCTTTCAAAAGATGGTTTCCTTTTTTAATCATGGCATCACTTAAAGACGGATGTTATGGTATTGTGGCCAAAACAGAGCGTCAACCATGGTCGGGTTCAACCACCTACAAATCGCGCTCGTGTTTCCGCCCTGCCTGATGAGCCTTCGATCATCCAATTGAGCTCCCGTTTCGAAGATAGCGTAAGTAGAAGTTGGCAACACGAACCGTCTAGAACTCCATTAGCCGTTTTACACCACGGCGCCATTTACTGATAAAAGGGGTGTTGTCCTGTGTTATGACTAAGTACCGTGGAAATTAAGTATGTGATATATATTTTAGCAGCGTGAACTGACGTTTATTGCCTACTTCACTAGGTCTGGGACTTCAGTTTAAACCCTTTAAATCTGGTAATTTGACACATTTAAAGCAATGGACGGTCACATGATAATATAAACACGTGTTCTACATTGAATTCAAAACGGACAATAAACTAGCTCTATGCGCTGAGGGTCATTGGGCACTGGGTTCTCGAGGAACCCTCCGTAATAAACTAGGTCGTACTTTTTATTCTATTTATAAAAAACTTAGGTAAAATTTCAAATTGCATAATTGGGTAAAGATGCTCAAAAGTTATAAGAAGAAATTTCTACAAAAAGATTTTAAAATTAAAGAAAAAAAAGTCTTGTTTTATGCATGCACTTTTAAATAAAAGTGACAAATATTAATTTTAAAAAAGTTTCTGTAAAAAGCGTAATTTGGCAACAACGAAGTGCATGAACTGATTTGCTGAAAATAGATAATTACATTTATCGTGACTATGACGTCACAGTTGTTTTTGAACTTGATTGGCTAAAAACACGTGGTTTAAAATTATCATGTGATTATGACGTTACATGAATTTAGTCCATTATTTACAAAAAAAATTCAAGCATTGACTTCGATTCTTTTTTATTAGTGGCCGGAAAAGACAGTGGTCAGTGGCACACACAAGGGGGACGTCCTGGGGGTCCGGACACCCTCCCCAAAAGCCCTTGAGTTTTTTCGATTCATGATAATCCTATATATATATAGCGTAAAATGTAATTAAGTACTAGTAATTAACAATTTATTTTAATAATTAATGCTTATAATTAATTCAATAATTTATTTTCTGTTTTTTGTTAACTAAATCGACAAAATCAGAAGAATCAATTGGTGTTGTCGTGAGGTATGATACGATTTAGGGGACTTCCGACCATGGACTCCCCCCTTGAAAAAAATCTGTTTGCGCTACTGCAAGTGGTTATAATCGCAAATTTAATAACCCTCGTTATTTCTAACGAGTCATACGTTCGAATCCTGATGCTATTAAAGACATGCTATTTAAAGATGCCAATTCACGCCAAATCTGTCGTGATAAAGTCACGTTGGCAGTATGTGGAAGTTTGGAGATTGGGGTTGCCTGCTCAGGATGTTGTCTTCGTCATAGGTATCCCATATCCCTTGTGTTGTTTCGAGTGAGTGAGTCTTTTTTTTATACAACATGAGATAACACGAGAGCTATTGGTGACGGACCTTATCCTTTTGAACCACTGTCAAGTGACGAGTACGACACTCCCTTTACCAAACTACCTCACCCCGGGAGGACTTTGAGCTCCACAGATTTAACGAGTGCCAAATCCTTTACAAGGCGAGTCTCTCATGGCACTAGGACTCGAACTCATGACACACAGGCCATGAGTTCGTAACCGTAATCCTTAGGTTATCGCAACCACTTGTATTACTTCGAGTGAGTGACGTCGCATTGTTCAGCTACACGAGGGCTTTTGGAGACGGACCGCATCATTTTGAACCATGGTCAAGTGACGCGGACGACACCTGAGCTGGCACCCCCTCTCCTAACTACCACACCACACCCACGGGAGGACGTTTGAGCTCTCGACAGATTGAACGTGCATCGCGCCCCAACACGGCGGGTCTTCAGTGGTACTGGGCTCGAACTCATAATACGCTAGCCATGATCCGATGCTGTGGCTACCGTGACCACATGTGTTACTTCAAAAAATGGTGTTAATTAACCCAATTAATTAATCTTTTTTTTTACAGAAGGTACATGTGTTTTTTCCCTTACGAACTGTTATTTCCATTTCGTACGATGAGTGGGAGGTTTTTTTAGAGCATTTTAACAGAAATAATAAAACAGAATTTGATAAATATGAATCTCGAATGTCTGAAATGAATCTTCAACGCATTTGGAAATGTTCGGATCCAAATGCAGTAAAAATAATTATATGAAATATACATCCAGTAAATGAGTATAAAATTATTTATTATTAAAGTCAAAGTTCTAATTGTACCGTTTTAGTTAAGGGGGATTTCAAGAAAATGAATGAAAAAATTATTTTATCTGCTATCTTACTTTTTGGGGTACAAAATATGTGGGTATTAGGACAGAAACTCAAGAAAAAAAATTATCAAAATGTCAAGAAAGTAAAAAATTTCGTGTTCTTTTCAAGATAGCCCAATTTTTTTGCGCAGAATTGAAAGAAGTCATTCTCTCTAATTCATTTTTTAGAAGTATATACTTTGAGAGTATCCTATATATATATATATATATACAACTTTTATTGTCTGTAGTTAGCTATTTTTTGTGGCAATATCTAAGCCAGATGCAAGAAAGTATAAGCCCTTCCCACACAGGAAGCCTTACAAGGGATAAATATCCCTCAGTAATCTTTAGGAACTGTGTGGGTGGCTAGAATCTACAAAAGCCCCCAGGCTAATAATAAACTGGCCTCTTCAGGTTCAAGTATGAATTGGGAATCCCCTAAAAGGCAGAGGTTTTTTGCCGTTAGGCCGTATGAAGCTGTCTCAGTTTTAGGGGTAGTGCGGAAGTGGGTCCCATTCCGTTATTAAAAATATAGAACTCATAAAATGAAAGTAGTATCTAATATTCATAAGGTTTGTCAGCAAAGCACTCCATTCGGGTATCTTTGAAACAGTAATAAAAAATGGAACAAGAAAGTTATTTACGCGACGTTGATGCCCAGATCAGGCATCGGCAACCTTTTAGCTGTGGCGTGCCAAACCAGTATACCAATATGATTCAGCGCGCCACACTGTAAAGCGTTTTTGAAACGATTCGATTCCCGTGATAATGAGCGCAGAATTATAGAATAGAGGTCAATATAATTTAGATGTTTACTCTTTTATTATATATTTATTTTGCACCATTTAAAGATATATCTTAACATAAAAATAAACTGCATAAAATGTAAGTATTTCTTCAACAGAAATATGAAAAAATTAAAATCTTATATATAGTGTGCATTTTTAAATGAACATATTTCCTAAAATAAAAAACAGACAACATAAAATATAAGTATTTCCCTTCATTACAGTTCAATAAAAAGAAAAACAAAAATTTTAATACGAATCTAGTGTTTGCACCTCTTTACTTTCATATCGCAAAATTGTATGATGTGTAATTATCAGATTGACACGACTCTGAGCATTCAGTTATTAAACAATTTATTTGCGGACCCGAAATATTTTTCATATGAAAAAAGATTTTTTTACTTTGATATGTATACAGAACTATATATAAAAGTGGAAAGCAGCCCGTACATGCAATTTTCTCTCTTCAAACAATCAAATTTTTCAAGCAATGGCATTCAATAATTTACAGTGGCCGCGGTAGCCGAGTGGTCTAGGCATCGGATCGTGGCTAGCATGTCATGAGCTCGATCCCAGTATCACTGAAGACCCGTCGTGTAGGGGAGCGATGCACGTAAAATCTGTCGAGAGCTTAAACGTCTTCCCGTTGGTGTGGTGTGGTAGTTAGGAGAGGAGGTGCCAGCCCAGGTGTCGTCCACGTCACTTGATCATGGTTCAAAATGACGCGGACCGTCCCCAAAAGCCCTCGTGTAGCTGAACAGAGGGACCGTTAATATTCACTCACTCAATAATTTTCAAAACAAATGTAACTTTATCTTCAGAGTTATGTTTAAGATTTTTTCGTAATTCAATAAATGCCCGTAATTCTGAAGATGTTTGTCAAATAAGGTATATTATAAATTTATCTATTCCATCCAATCAAAAATTGACAAATTTGTTTAGCTCAGAGTGCCACTGAGAATCGTACCGCGTGCCACATGTGGCATGCGTGCCATAGGTTGCCGACCCTTGGTCCCTAGCAGTTTTTAGGGGCCGACTATTAATCCGGTGTTAACAAGTTAGTGGTATCAAAGTTTTAATCGTTTTTTTATCAGCATTCAGGTGCATAATATTTTGTAAGGTTCTTAAAATTGCTTTCATTTTGATTTAAAATCCTAAAGTAGGAGACGTAATTTTTTCAAAATTGAAAAAAAAAATGATGTTATTCATGTAAATATTGCAAGAGACCTCTGAGTTTAGAGGATAAAAGGTAACTCATTACGTTTTACTAAATAATTAGCTAAATTCTTAAACACACATGTTATGAATCTTTCAAATAACAAATAAATACAAATAGCAAAAAGAGATGAGAAAAGAAAGGCTGTTTACAGTACCAATCATCCTTTGGTTATAACTAATGGATTTCGTAGTGAAAATTTGAATATCTCAATTATCAAATCTATTGATTATCCAATGGATAATTTTCTTTTTCGCTAAGTGAATATTAATGCCGCCTTATTCAGCTGCATGAGAACTTGTGGTAACGGACCTCGTCATTTTGAACCATGGTCAAAGGACGAAGACCACACCTCAGGTGGCACCACTTCTCCTAACTTCTACACCGAACAACGGGAGGACGTTTGAGCCTTGACAGATTTAACTTGCATCGCCCGTTCCTCCTACACGAGTATCTTCAGTGGTATGAGACTCGAACTCATGATACGCCGGCCACGACTCCGTTATCTTGGCCACTAGGCTACCGCGGTCTCTTTTTTTTTTTTCACTGAACAGGACTATGGGGGGAAAATATATTTATTTTAATACTAAAACTCGCTGTAAGTTAAGTCAGTCGATAATCAGTATAAAACATTATTGACATTTTGATAACTACACTTTTTTCGTTATGCGCATCTTCGCACCATTAACCTAAGTTTTTTTTTTTTAAACATTTATAAACCCCGTGCACCACCGAACGTATAACACGGGGGTAAGCAACACAGACAGAAGAAAGGATTACAACACAAACATCCCTGCCTTCTCCGGGATTCGAACCCAGTCCCTGCGGCACCGCAGTCAGCTTCACTGACCACTATACCGGATGGGCGGCTCGATCGATCAATGGAATACACTTTGCCTTCTTACTTTACATAAAACGCCGTGACCCTATGAGTTAACTTTCATCACGCCCACAGTTAGCTTCTTGCGGTCATCTTTCGATATCGGTTGAAGAAATTAAGGTACAATTATTTCTGGAATCCCCCCCTCATTATTGGTCACTTACGAGCGACAAAAGGGCAATTAAAATTCCCATTGTGAAGGTTCAGAAGGAGAGGTGAGGACGCGAAGTGAAGCGAAACGATTGCTTTTTGTATCGTCTGTCTGCAATCTTTATCATTTGTCATGTCCTTCGTCGATACGGATACACCCGACCGTCAGGCGAGTCGTCAACTGAAGTGAAGAGAAGATTTTCGGTGGAAGGAAAATGGTTAAAAGTTAACTTCTGTCTCCGTCGGCGCATCTTCTGAACTGTCATTTAAAGAATTATCTGATGTCAGTGTTTGAACAAGTCACCGAACCGTGTTTTCTTAAACGCATTTAATTTTTCAAAATAATAGTAATCATAAAAGATAAGTAAAAGAACCAAATGCTGAAATAGAATTCTAATCTCTCAGTTAATTTAGGTACTCATGAAGAACGAATTATCAGAGTTCTCATCCTAAAATCTATTAAGTAAAATAGTACTACATGAATAAAAGAATGTAATTTTGAAATTAAAGAACCAAATCTGTTGAAACGATTTAATCCATCGGGTAATCATTGTGTATTTATCATCGCTATTTATTTATTATTTTTTTGTTTTAAAACGATAAAGGCATTGAGTTGGGATAGTTAAAGAAAAAAAAATGAAGTCCTTGAAGACCTTGAAGTCAGCTACACGAGAAACTATCCATTCTCCAAAAAAGGTTTAGAAGGAGCTTTGAAAAAAGTTAGACGGTGGGGATGACATACCCTGCGCGAGTAGTGCCGGGTTAAAAGAAAAAGTTCGTAAATATTTCAGAGAGATTTGTGAGTTTATCTATCTGTAGCATCCAAAGATTACGATTTTTTTCCAGGGTTAGTTTTATTTAAAAATAGAAGTAAGAAAAAAAATGCCCAATACATATATATATCCTTCCTAATCTACAAATTATGGATATTGAACTTTTTTTTTTATTACGGGAGATGGGATTCACCCTAATTTCATTCCCTTAGTCTTAAAATTCCTTTCCGTTCATCACCTTTTTTTTTAATCACCCGTCATTCAGTGAAATGTATTGGAACCGCATTCCTGCACGATCCCAATCGTTTCTGAGGACACCTACGATTTAAAGCGGCACGTTCTCGATTTCCCGATACCTCTCGGAACACCTTCGATGCTTTCTTCTAAAAAAAACACCTCCACCCTGCGTCCTATTTGTTCGGAAACGATTCATGACAAAAGAAAGAATGACTTCGAATCGAAACTTTTGTTCTGGAGCAGCCGATGAAAAGACTGGGTGGGGGTCTCATTCCTCAAACCTTCTTTGTAGCCGAAAAAAGAATCTGTTTTGTCTGCTTAATTATGTGGTTGTGGAATTGCTTTTCGTGAGCGGAATCCGAGGCGCGTCCTATCAGGCCCTTTCTATTATTCCCTGGGCAGCGGAACAACCGACAGTTATTGGCAGGATTGTGTTGTTTCTAATAATAGCAGATACCTGCAGTGGAAGAAGTTTAATGAACGTATAAATAGACTCATTTTTTTTTAAGAAATTTTTTTCGGACTGAAAAATATTATCTTGAGTTACCTCGGGCCAGTATTTTCTATTTTTAGAATTTCTTTAAAGCTCAACAAATTGTGAGTTATGGGAAATTAAAGCCGCCCCAATGGTGGTTACATCGAGGGCACCCTTCGGCACTTGTACTCGAGACCCAAGTCTCGGTAGTTACTTTATCATTTTATTTTGCTCAGAATGGGCGAGGCCGCCTAATTTTCTTTTTGTTACAATAACAAAAATTATCTTTCGATACATTCGTTTTATTAGGGAAAGAGATTCACTGCTTTTAATAAACTAGATGCTGCATTGTGCAAAGAATATGAACGAATTCCGTTTCGGATTCTTAATTCTCATTCACTTAAAAGATGTATTTGAGGAACTGAACACACAGGGTAAACCTATTTAAAATGGGAATAATTTATATGATTCCTTTCAGAAATCTGGGTGAAAGTTATATTAGCGTTGCACTCTAAAAGAGCTTCTTAGTGACGGACTTTGTCACTTTGAACTACAGTTAAGTGATGAAGACGTTACCTGAACTGACACCCCACTCTCATTTCCACACCACACCAACGAGAGGACGTTTGAGCTCTCAACGGATTTAACGTGCATCGCCCCCTACATGGAGGGGGCTCAAATCATGACATGCCGGTCAAGAGGCCGTGACAATGACCACTAGGCCAGTGGCGTGGCGTGGGCTTTCACCGCCTGGGGTCAACCGGAAATTTGTGTGTGTGTGTGTGTGTGTGTCTCGCCTCTCTATTTTAATTATTAGTCAAGAAAATTAGTAAAAGTAAAAAAAAAAGGCAGCTTTAAATTTTTTTATTGATTAAAAATGCACTTTGTGTTTTTTTTTTCATAGCAAAATCTTTTATACAATTGTCACACACACAATATCAATATATATGTCATGTTCAATTACCAAAATAGCTAAATTTGTTAGCCTTAACGTGGATATAGTCGATCTGAGATAAATTTTGATCAATTTTAGCTTAGAGAATCTTCTTTTGCAACTGGCATTACTAATGGCAAATGTTAAAAAAATTCTCAACATTATGACAATGTTTGGTAAGCCATCTTCAAGTTTGGACTCAATAATATATTTTAATAAACCCAGAGAGAAAGCCGGACCTAATGAGTTCTTTACAGCCTGGGTCTGTTTCAGCTACGAAAGCTTGCAGACGTACGCGCTCAAGTTGGAATTCTTGTTTAGTAATGTCTTGAGGAGCTTGATCTAAGTTCGTCCATGCTCAATATCACCTCAGGCCTTAAAAAAGCATAGTTTTGCGCTAGATTCTGTAACTGTTGGAATCTTTCTCGAATTTCAGCAGTTACTCTGTCTATTGAAGAAAACGTTGCTCGCCTCAAATCAACTTCGTACGATAAGTGAACATCTTTACTTCCGTCGCCAAATATGTGCTTATTCCTGATTCGTCACGGGGGTTGAAAAGAAAATTCAAGCTCTTCACATAAACTTTTAGCATGTATTAAAGCGTCATCCACGAATTCCTCTCGTTTTGCTTCTAATACGGTCTGTAATCACGTAGTTTTTGAGCACATTGATGGATAGTTAGTCCCTCTGTTTGTACAAATAATTTTGAGCATCATTGACTTCACACAGTTCCGGTTGCCGGAAGCCTAAGTAATATAAAAACGAATGTGATTTCATAGCGACTAATAAACTTCCTGCATCTGTGCGTATATTAAAGTTTTCTCTCGTTTCCGTCAGTTTTTCCAGTGCAGTTAAAGTTTCTTTGTAATGATGTGTAATATAATTTACAGAGAATCACCTCTAGAACTTCAAGTGTGTCCAGAATTCTCTTCAAACTTTTTCCTGTGGTTTCAAGAAGAAATTCCCATCAGTGCGTCGACGTAGAAAAAAAAAGAGTAGCAGCGTTATAGTGTACCAAAGAAAGTCACCGAATTTACCTCCACTGAAGCTGCATGCACGCAAACTAGGTTTAGTGAATGGTTTGAGCAAGGAACAAATTCGGCTATAGGATTGATATCTTTTATCCACTGTTGCACACCTGTGTGGCATCCAGCCATTGTGACAGCATAATCGTAAGCTTGCCCTCTACAGTTCATAATGTCGAGACCATCTTTCTGTCACTTATATCTTCGGCAGTTTTGTTTTTCGTTTCAATGGAAATCTATAAAAGATTCCTCTACTCTAACTTCCTGGTTTTCAATCATCGTATATCTTACTACTTGGCTTGTTTGAACTTTGTGGGAAGTATTCGGAGTGTGTGCTGTCAAAAATCATGGAATAATATTTAGCCTTTTGGGCACGATGTAGAATTACTTGGCGAATTTTGTTTCCTAAAATTTTTACAAACTCATTTTGAATTTGAGGTGACATATAAGTGAGAGAATTTTTTTGAACCCTTTTTATCCTTACTAAATGCTCTCTGAGGGCTGGGTCGTACTTTGCCAGAAGATGTACCAATTCTAAAAAGTTGCCTCTATTAGGTACTGGTGCA
Source organism: Trichonephila clavata (assembly GCA_019973975.1). Lineage (NCBI taxonomy): Eukaryota > Metazoa > Arthropoda > Arachnida > Araneae > Nephilidae > Trichonephila > Trichonephila clavata. The sequence goes on along the minus strand of BMAO01012064.1, from coordinate 246,202 downwards.
GTAGCGCACACAAAATTTTTTCAAGGGTTTCAATTTTACACTAATTGATTCTTCTGATTTTGTCGATTTTGTTAACGAAAACCTGGAAGAAATAAATGATTAAATCAATAATTAGCATTAATTAATAAAATAGTTTCATCAACCGAATGCATCATGAGCTTAGGAGTATGTCATAATGTATGATGTCATAATGGAGTATGTCATAAAAATAAGCGTAATTTTTTTTAAAAGTTTGTAAAATTGCTTATAGACAGTTATTCAGTGAGTCTTTTTTTTATAGACATTCTAATATAAATATTTCTAACTTCCTTTCCATTTGAAATGGTCTGTGCCAATTATTATGTTATAGATGAACACAATCATGTTTGATAAATTTAAGAGTCGCATCTGATTGTAAAAATTGATGGTACAGCAATTATTATGAGGATATCACAAGTCCTTAAAATGCTCAGTGAGGGAGTGAATATTAACGTCGCACTATTCAGCTGTGCACAAGGGCTTTTGTCGACGGACCACGTCATTTTGTATCACGGTCAATTGACGTGAACGATATCTGAGCTAACACTCCCTTTCCCGGCTTCCCCACCACACCAATGGAAAGATATTTGAGCCTCGACAAAAAACGTTCACCGGCCTCCTCTGCACGGAGGGTCATCAGTGATACTCGGTTCGAGCTCCTGATACGCCGGCCGCGAGTTCGTTACTTTGACTACTAAGCTACCGCAACCACTTAAAATGCTCAAAGATTTTTTAAAAAAATTAACTGAATAAAACGTTATTTTCTATATTAGGCCCATATTTGCAGATTGAGTGAGTGAATGAGCGAGTGAATATTAACGTTGCACTGTTCAGCTACACGAGGGCTTTTGGCGAAGGACCGCGTCATTTTGAACCATGGTCAAGTGACGCGGACGACACCTGAGCTAACATCACCTCTCCCAACCACCACATCACACCAACGGGAGAACGTTTGAGCTCTCGACAGATTTGACGTGCTCCCTTACACGGCGGATCTTCAATGATACTGGGCTCGAAATCATGACACGCTAGCCATGATCCGATACCTTGAGCACTTGTCTACCGCAACCACCCCATATTTGCGGAATTATCTTTATTTTATTGACAAAGAATTAATTTGGAATAATTATTTTTATTTAAAAAATTAGTGTCACGGCTTTTTTTTAAAACATTTATAAAACCAGTGCCCCACACAATGTATCACACGGGGGCTTATAACACACAAAGGAAAGATTACAGCACAAACATCCATGCCTTCTCCGGGATTCGAAACCATGCCATACGGCACCGCAGTCGGCGCCACTAACCACTATACCGGATGGCGGATCAGGCTTATATGAGCGTGGCAAGTTATTTAATTTATCAACTCCACTTGATTGATTGCTTTGTACGCCTCACTTTTAAGGTACAAGGGGGCAATTTTTTTGGGACTCATCCCGTTGTCTTAAGCCTGGGTCAAGTGGCGAGGACGACACATAAGTCACCCCACTCTTCTTCCCCTGCCAAGGTGAGGACTTTGTTTCTCTAATATGCAGAGGTTCACAAACTGTTTGTCTCATAGACCCTTTCCCGTTGATGTGGTGTGGTAGTAAGGAGAGGGGGCTGCCAACTCAGATGTCGTCCGCGTCACTTGACCATGGTTCAAAATGACGCTGTCCGTCTCCAAAAGCCCTCGTGTAGCTGAAGAGTGCGACGTTAATATTCACTCACTCACTCAGAGACCCCTTTCAATGTTTTTCGCAGACCCCTGCTTAACCTAATACCGAATTTCTGCAAATTTATCAACTTAAATGTCTTTTTGACGGACGGTATACTTTTTAAAAAAAAGATTTGAATTCCAAACCGTAGTGAAGTACAGTGTTTAAAACTTAAGAAACACATGTTCATTAAATTCAATTCAATTAATACATAAAATATGTAACTGATCAGCAAACAAATGTTTTTAATAGGAGGGATAAATCTAGAGCTTCAATAACAAATTTTTAACATTTGGCATCAATCTTGTCAGATTTAACCCAAAGTCTCCTCCGTTTTAGTAATTTCCATTCTTTTTCTTTCATTTTTATTTTGTAGATTTGCAACCACTCTGAAACTCATTCTTACTAGGAAAGGCAATTAAAATATCTTCACAATACTCCATAATTCGGGATTAAATAACTGGTATGTCTTTTTAAAGCCAAACGTGTTAACATCCGCTTCTAAGCTTTTCTGAAGATCTCCCTATTTTGATGAGTTCCTCTTGTATAATAAGGCATTTCTTTGAGTGGAACATTAATTCATCGCCTACCCGTGGTAATTACCACAGTCAAAGCATTCTCGGATCTAATTTTAAAATCTGAATAAAGGGCATTTAAATGTTTAAAGTAGGTTAAAACATCATTTTCTAGGCAGATTGTCTGCGGCCAATTAAGAAACTGGGAAAATTCGCAACCTCCAATATTACACTCATTTAGCTTAATTCTGACAAGAAACGCTAAAATGATGTTTCTTGTTTTAATAAAATTTATGCTTTTCTCCAGTGGCGTACACAGGAATTTTTCAAGGGGGTGGGGTCCAGGGTCGAAAGTCCGCCATTCTCGTATCATGCTCCAATACGCCACCCAACATTTTCTTTTGATTTTGTCTATAATCGGGGACAAAAAACCAGTAAAAAATCAATTATTCTATAAATAATTAGCATTAATTAACAAAATTAATAATTTATAAAACTACTTAATTAAATTTTACGTATTATATAAATAAGATTATAATCAATATATATATATATATATATAAGAAAAGCAAGGGCTTTGGGCGTGAGTGAGTGAATATTAACGTCGCACTGTTCAGCTACTCGGGGGCCTTTGACAACGGACCTCGCAATTTTGAACCACGGTCAAGTGACGAGGACGAAACCTGAGCTGGCACCCCTCTCCTAATTACCACACCACACCAACGGGAGGACGTTTGAGCTCTCGACAGATTTAACGTGCATTGCTCTCCCACACAGCAGGTCTTCAGTGGTACTGGGCTCGAACTCATGACACCCCATCCATGATTCCATACCTTGACCACTTGCCTACCGCGGCCACCGGATTCAGGCCCCCCCACCTCTTGTGTGCACCACTGCTCACTGCTCTCACCTTATATCGGCAAATGAACCTCGTTGAATTTAGTAAATAATTGTGTTAAATAGATTCACAATCTGGTTTTCATTTGATTAAATTTTCCTTTAAAATGAAAGTCGCGTTGTGGTTTAATGAGAGCCATTATCGTAGACCCTCATTTACACTGAATGGATACCCGAATTATTTTTTTTGCAGATGTGAACCCCTTGCAGGTCGTCATTGACCCTTATGGCTTGATATAGACCCCTTTGGGAATCAAGGCTCTATCAAGCTAACTTGCATCAACGCCTCAACATGGAGGATCTTTAACAGCACGAGCACTCATAAAAAAATTTCAACAAAAATAACGCAGGAGTGAGTGAGTGATTGAATATTAACGTCCCACTGTTCAGCTACACGAGGGCTTTTGGGGACGGTCCGCGTCATTTTGAACCATGGTCAAGTGACGCGGACGACACCTGAGCTGGCACCCCTCTCCTAACTACCACACCAAACTAACGGGAGGACGTTTGAGCTCTCGACAGATTTAACGTGCATCACTCCTCTACACGGTGGGTCTTTAGTGGTACTGGGCTTGAACTCGTGACATTCCAGCCACGACCCGATACCTTGACCACTCGGCTACCGCGGCCACAAAATAACGCAGGACACGAGTTCGCAACCAGGACCAATAAGATACTGGGACGCTTCTAATCAATCGTTTCCCCGCATGTAATAAACAAAGAAATTGAATGATCAAGAATTTCAGGCCCTACGGTGGCAGAACTTTTAGTAAAACTAAAAACTCACATAATAAATTTTCAACTAACAGGAATTTCTGACACAAAAAACTGGAAAAGTCACAAAAACTTTTATTAAACACATGTTCGACCCAAATGATGGTGGCAATGGATATGTTATAGCTCGTAAAGTTTCAGAACAATAAACATTTATCAACGATTTTTCATTTTGCAAAAGCAATTAGTAGAGAATTTTAAGCTGATATATATATAAGTTTAACTATTCCAACTTTTTTCTTGGGTAAAGTGCCTTAGGCTTAAGAGACAAGAAACACAACTGATAGCTTAGACTTCTAAATAGCACTTGGTTTTTATAAACACGAAACTCCTATTTTTCTCTCCAGACACCCATAACCTGTCATTACGCAGGCAGATTTTCAAATGGAATTTTTTTTTAAAGGAAAAACAAGAGGGGAATGGAGCCATTTAGTTTCTTCTTAATTTTATGTTTGAATAACTTCTAGTTTAAAATTAAAATGCTAAGAGGAAAAATTCAGGTCCTAACACATCATGCCTTTTTTGAGTGCTCGGGGGATCCCTTGTTAACACATCAAGAGTTAACAAACATTTTTAAATTCAATTGACTGCTCATAAAAGTCGGGGGAAAAAATCTTAAACTTTTCACTGTAGAACTTTTTATTCACTTTTAATTAATCAGAGTGACAACTTGATGTCAATTCTGTGAAGCTTTTAACGGTAACCAATTAAACGTAAATTACCATACATACTTATATCAAACGATACACAGATCAATCAAAGATACTACATTTTCTTTAATGTATGAAAACGACTGGCGATGGGTGAGTGAGTATTAACGTCGCACTGTTCAGCTACACGAGGGCTTTTGGCGACGGTCCGCGTAATTTTGAACTATGGTCAAGTGACGCGGACAACACCTGAGCTGGCACCACTCTCTCCTAACTACCACACTACACCAACGGGAGGACGTTTGAGCTCTCGACAGATTTAACGGGCATCGCTCCTCTACACGGCAGGTCTTTAGTGGTACTGGGCTCGAACTCATGACACGCTAGCCATGATCCGATGCCAAGACCACTTGGCTACCGCGGTCACTCCAGCCGAGGTGGAGAAGGAACAGTAGAGATAGAGAATGAACTGTCGACTTAAGACGAACTTTTTAGCCTCTTGGCAACGACGCGCGTTTCAATGCTTAACGTCAAATAGTATTTTTGTAATTGTGCTGTCTCAATTTTTTGAACTCTTAGAATAAACAGTCTTGTGTGTTTGTTAACTCTTAATCACATTACTGGCTCACGAATTCAACCCATTACCTTTAATAGTAGAGTATACAAAAAATATTCAGGAGGGGGTGTCCATGGTCGAAAGTCCCCCAACTTGTTTTGTACCCCAAGTCAAGACCAATAAATTCTTCTCATTTTGTTAATAAAAAATAGTAAAAAAAAAAAATATTGAATTAATAATTAGCATTAATTAATAAAAAAATTGTTAATTACAAGTGCTTAATTAAATTTTACGTCATATATATATCTATATATATAAAGGAGAAAAGCGACTCACTCACTGACTGACTGACTAATCACGAAATCTCTGGAACTATTCAACCTACAGACTTGAAATTTGGTAGACATGTTCCTTTGATAGAGTAGACATCAGCTAAGAAAGGATTTTCCGAAATTCGAAACGCAAGGGGCGTTACGGGGGGTTAAGGGCTTTAATAATAATTGTTTCCATGTTTAAACTACTTGATGTACAATCTTGAAATTGGGTAAGCGGATTCCTTTCAGAGAGTAGAGATCCTCTACAAAATGAGTTTGGTGAAAATCGACCCCCAAGTGGCGTTGCAGGGGCTTAGGGGGCGTTATAGATAATTATTTCCATTTTTAAACTATTTGACGCACTGTCTTTAAATTTGATATATAGATTCCTTTCGTAGAATCATGATCAGTTACAAAACGGGTTTTGTGAAAACAGACTTCTAAGTGGGGTTGCGGGGGATTAAGGGGCGTAATAGATAAATATATCCGTTTTTAAACTACTTCACCTACCTGCTTGAAAATTGGTAGGTAAGTTTCTTTCCTGGAGTAAATATCCGCTACAAAATGGGTTTTGGGAAAATTGACCCCAAGGGGTGTTGCGGGGCGGGGGGTTAAGGGGCGTTATAAATTCCTATTTTTAAGTTATTAGACGTACAATCTTGAAACTTGGTAAGCAGATTCTCTCATAGGGTAGAGATACGCTAAAAATGGGTTTCGTGAAAATTGCCCCCAAGTGGCGTTGAGGGGACTTAAGGGGCGTTATAGATAATTATTTCCATTTTTAAACTATTAGACGCACAGTCTTTATATTTGATAAAGAGATTTCTTTCATAGAGTAGAGATCAGCTATAAGAAGGTTTTGTGAAAACAGACCTCTAAATGGCGTTGCAGGGGAATAAGTGGCGTAAGAGATAAATATTTTCGTTTTTAAACTATTTGACCTACCTGCTTGAAAATTGGTAGGAATGTTTCTTTCATGGAGTAAATATCCGCTACAAAACGGGTTTGGAGAAAATTGACCCCAAGGGTTTGCGGGGGGTTAAGGGCAGATATAAATAATTATTTCTTTTTTTAAACTATTAGACTCACAGTCTTGAAATTTGGTTAGCAGATTCCTCTCATAGGATAGAAATACACTGCAAAATGTGTTTTGTGAAAATCGACCCCTAGGTGGTGTTGCGGGGGTTCAAGGGGCGTTATTGATAATTTTTTTGCATTTTTAATTAATTGGATGCACAGTCTTCAAATTTTGCTAAGCAGATTCCTTTCATAGAGTGCAATTCCCCTACAAAATGGGTTTTGTGAAAACAGACCCAGAAGTGGCGTTGCGGTGACTCAAGTGGCGCTAAAGACAATTACCCCCATTTTTAAACTGTTAGACGTACAGTCTTGAAATTTGATAAGCAGATTCCTTTCGTAAAGTAGAGAACCACTACAAAATGGGTTTCGCGAATATCAACTACCAAGTTTAATTTCGGGAGATTAAGAGGCGTAATCGATCAATATTTCCATTTTTAAACTACTTGATCATCCTGCTTGAAAATTGGTAGGCATGTTCCTTTCATGAAATAGAGTTCCTCTAACAAAGAGTAAAATGAAAATTGACCCCGAAGATGTTTGCGAGGGGTCAAGAGGAGTTACAGAAAAAAATTCCTGTTTTTAATTGTTAGACCCATATACTTGAAATTTTTTAAGCATGTTTTTTTTGTTTAATAGGGATCCACTAAGAATAAATTTTAAGCAAATCAAGTTCTGGGGGGTTGCAGGGGGTTACTGGGACGTATTGACAAAAAAAATTACTTTTTTCGAGCTACAAGGACTATAATAATGAAATTTGGTTTGCATTTTTCTTTTGTTGAATTGAAATCCGCTAAGAGCGGTTATTTTGGAAACGGCTCTCAACGGGATTACGGGGATATTATAGTAAAACTTTTGCTTTTTTCTGTTAGATTTAGACTTGAAATTTGGCTTGCATGTTCAATTTACGGAGTAGAGATCCACCGAAAATTGGTTTTGCGGGAATCCACTTGGTTTTTGAGTTACGAAAGAGCAAACATCATTCTATGCTTCAATTTTAGAGATTTTTAGAAAATACAAATGAGATGAGTTCTGCCTTTTTTTTATCAACAGGTGACAGTTACAGGTATAAGTATATTTTTCAATTCAATCGAATTCTTAATGCTAGGACTTAGATATCAATAATTTATACATATATATAAGCAGTAAAAATTTATAAAACATCATGAAATACCCAGCGAAGCGGGCGGGTAACAGCTAGTATATATATATATATATATAGGATTATCATCAATCGCGAAAAAAACTCAAAGGCTTTCGAAGGCGTCCGGACACCTAGGACACTCACCGGGAGTGCGCCACTGACCTTTAATAATCCCCTTAATATTCAGTAGGGTGAAATTTAAAATTAGCACTATCAATTAGTAATAAGTATTTGCCTTCAATCATATTTCCATAAACTCTAAACAGAGAGCCGCTGTAGTCTAGTGGTCAAGGTGTCGGATCGTGGCTGGTGTGTCATGGGTTCGAGCCCAGCACCACTAAAGACCCGCCTTGTACGGGAGCGATACACGTTAAATTTGTCCTAGCGTTTGTGTGGTAGTTAGGAGAGGGAGTGCCAGCTCAAGCATCGTCCTCGTCACCCGACCAGGGTTCAAAATTATGAGGTCCGTCGCCAAAAGCCCTCTTGTAGCTGAACAGTGCGACGTTAATATTCACTCACTCACGCAATAGCCCAGAAGGGCTAAGGCCTACTGTGTATTTCTCAAATTTTGTGACCTTAGGCGCTGAGATGCTTCAGCAGATACTCCGGCGAGGTAGTCAGTCTTACGCGACACCTCCATTATTTAGTTCCCAAACACAAGCCTGGTACTCATTTTATCGACCCATTAAAGGTATAAAATGCCGAGTGGACCTTACCAAGCACAGGGTTTGAACCCCGGACCTGGGGCGTAGAAGCACGATACACAACCACTCGACCTCTGAACTTAGTATTTCCATCAAGTGAATAAAAAATTTACATATTTGTCAGTCATTTGCTCTTTGATGGTAAATTATACAAAAATAATAAATGTGAACCATTTAAATTGCATCAGTCTTCAATTAATAAATTAATACGTGATAAAAAATTTCCAGAAATAATCTTTGTACTCTATTTATCTCATTTAATTAATGCAGCCATTAAGAAACAACCCACTTACATTGACACCAGCCCGTGCACTGTCACTGCGGCTGCCAATAAAAATAAACCGGAGGCGGGCTCCGTGGATTAAGTAAAATTAACAACAAAATAACCTCGTTTTCATGAAAATATAAATCACTGGAATATCATTACACTTTTATCGACGTCGATAATTATGGACTTCACCCTTTTTCCCCCGCCATCCCCAAAGAAGGCCTCGGGGGTTTGATGGAGTGAATGAAAACCTGTCATTGATTCCAGTTGCTCGTTTGCCATGTTACCAAGCTGTCATTACATTTGTCAACATGCCCTTGAAGTCATTTCCTGGAGAGTCCTGACGGTCCCACCAGCACAATAAAGTCCCGGAGGGCGGGGTGCTGTTGCGCCATCTGTAATTGACCCCTTCTGTGAGATGGAAACTTCCCAAGGCCACACGGCTTTCTTGCGGTCCCATTCATGGTGGGTGGGAGGGTCCACTTCCTTTCCTTAATATCTATAATTTAAAACCCCGGCGAAGGAGTTATCGTAGATCACGTAAAGACAGTTTGATGTTCCTGGAACAAGGTCACTCGGCTCACCTCCATCGGGCTCACGAGAGGCTCGTGCGACGGCTCGGCACATTGTTCCGAACAATCCCGGATTGTTTACGCGCCATTGGCGGGAAGTGTTAATTTGCAGGAGTTTCTTTTCCAAGGTCAATACAAGGGAATTATTGAGTTTTTTTTTTCCTTCTTGTCGTGAAATATGTAATTTAAAAATGGGTTGTGTAGATGGGGGAAAAAATGGGCTAATAATCTGTTACCTGCAGGCTATTGAATTTGGTATCTTGTCATAAAGCTTCATCTTGTTTTGAAGATTTTATATTTCGTAAAGTTAAGTTATAAATGTATAGTTTGTTTACAAGAATCAATTTTTGTACATAAAATAGTAATTTTTTCATGTCGTATTTTAAAAATGACTTATTTTACAATTAGATGATCAGTAAGCAAAATCTTGCCATAATTATCGCACACAAACATTTTTCAAAAGGATCCATGGTCGAAAGTCCCCCAACTCGTATCATACCTCAAGACAACCCCAATTGATTCTTCTGATTTTGTCATCAAAAAACAGAAAAAGAAATTGAATTAATAATTAGCATTAATTAATAAAATAAATTTTTAATTTCAAGTACTTAATTAAATTTTACGTTATATATATATATATATATATATATATATATAGGGTTATCCCCAATCGAAAAAAAACCCAAGGGCTTTGGGGTGTCCGGACCTCTAGGACCCCCTTGTGTGCGGCACTGCAAGCCATGTATTTAGGGTCTTTAGATTGATTGAAGCCTAAAGATTCAGAACCCGTCAATTACTTCCTTCCTTCCTCAGTGGCTCGACAGTCCTGGCTGGGCCTCAGCCTTTTCAAGAAGCCATTTCCAGGCCAACCTTCTTCCTGCTAATATTCTGCAATTTTTAGTTTTCAAAACTAGAAGGCCTTTATCTAGGCCATCAATCCATCTTAGCTTTAGCCTGGCTTTTCTCAGTGTGCCAATTGGTTGGGCATTGGAGACTTTTTTAGTGGTGTGGTCTTCGTCCATTCTTACAACGTGGCCTGTCCATTTAATTCGTTTTACTTTGATGAAGTTAATGATGTCAGATTCTTTATATGAGTAATAAAGTTCTAAATTTAATCTTCTTCGCCACGTACCATTTACCCGAATTCCTCCAAAAATAAATCATAAAATCTTCCTTTCGTAGATACTTGTCATGTTCTCATCTGTTCGAGACATGGACCATGTTCCCGTCAATTACTAAATCGAATAATTTCTAACTATAATATCGAATGTTTTTTCTGAAATAATTTAATTGTAAAATATGATAAAAAGCAACAGTTGTAAAACTAAGGACAAGCAAAGGATTAAAACAGCGACTGCCTGTATGTATCATACAAATTTTTCCATCGGTGCTTTTTTTTTAAAAACATGTCTTGCCTAATACGTATGTACTCTTTGTGGTTCGATCCTTCTATATAAAATTTCATTCGAGTTATTGTTCATTAACGTCGTTCTGTGAAGCAAGACGCTGGACTCATTATTTTGTGAGCCGCCACTCACTTTCCAGATTTCCGCTCTACAGCGAGTTTTTGAACCTCAACGGTTTTAACGTGTATCCTTCGTTCTTTACGGTGGGTCCTTAGTGGCGCCAGGATTCGAACCCATGACTCAATGCGAACACCAGTCTCGAGTTTGCTACGATGACCACTGGATTACTGCGGCCACAGTATAGCCCAGGGGTGCAGTGCCGGTTTATTCATTGGGCGCTTGGGGTGGAGGCCCGGAAGGGTCCGGATAAGCTGGAATTTACCAGATTTTAAGGTTACAAAGTTCGATGCGTCAGTTTCAAGGGGGCCTGTAGATTCTCAGCACCCAGGGTCCAAAATGAGCATAAATCCTCACTGCAGGGGTGGCGAACCTTGTGAGCGAGTTCCATTTGAAGTCGCTCCCTTACCATCCTGCCTACCTAAGGGTGTGGGGGGGGGACAAAGCATGACCAGAAACTTCCATAATAATTAATATTTTATTACTATTCCAGCACACTAATAAATCACAAGTTAAACTACAAGAGGAGGCCCTGGGAGTGATATAAAGAAGGCAATGAACCCTAGTGAACAAGCGCAAGTAATCAGTTTAACCTAATCTATCTTAGACTTATGAATTCTTAATCCACTAATTTAGTATAGCGGCAAACTCCAATCTTAACTCAATTTGTGAAAATACATTAAATCTCACCTTCGTATCGCCACAACAGTTCCTCCGCTCCTTCTATCTTACAATTACAAAACCCTGACTTTATATAGTCAAACTAATCTCCATATCAGGGTTTCTTCTTGAAAAGGGATGGCTGTGGATTAACGTGAATGCTAGCCCAAAGATTCCTCAATAGGATTAGTATGAAAGTCACGTATAGATCCGTCGCAACCTTTAATGATGAATATGCCATTTTTTCTAAGAAAAAATGTTTAATGAGATATAGACTTGCCATCAAATAATTTTCATTTGTGATTATTAGGAAAATAATATAAGACTGAATACTAACAACTCAAAACTCTTTTATTCCTTACCAAAAAAAATACATTTTGCGTTGTTTAGTAGTAAATGTTTTAGTTATACGTGTAATTCAAATTAAAGTAACATTAGTCTGACTTCTGTTGTGTTGCACAAAAGATGATAACAGTGACGCCCACAGGAATTTTTCAAAGTGCGGGGGGGGGGGGGTCCAGGGTTGGAAGTCCACTATTCTCCAATACGCCACCCAACATATTCTTTTGATTTTGTCGATTTTCGCGAACAAAAAATAGCAAAAAATTAAATAATTAGCATTAATTAATAAAATTAATTATTAATAACAAATACTTAAATAAATTTTGTGTATTATGTCCACAGGATTATAATCAATTGGAAAAAAATCAAGGACTTTGGGGGGGGAGTTTCGGATTTGGGGACCCCTCCTCTCTTGTGTGTGCGCCACTGGATGACAAATAACATATTAGGATCATAAGATGTTACTTTTCGCAGAGAGCATGCTAAATTGGAGTCATTTGCCAAACGGTTTCTACGGGAGTTTTTAATGTTATTCTACTCTTCTTTTGAAATTTATAGATTTAACATTTAAACAAGGAAAATTCAATTCAAAAGTCTTAAAATCATTAAATGTTTTTAGGGAGGAGTTTGCCACTGAAAATGGATATTTTTGATGTCTTTCAAATCCCATTTTTTTCGTGGTTTTTACTATGCAAAATCTGTGCGTCTACAATTGCCAATCGACATCATTTTTCCCCATAACACATTCTTATGGCTCATGCCGGTGTTGCATTTCTCCTTTCAACATCATTTCATCAAAATTACATGTCCTTTTGTTTGTCGAGCCAGTGGCCCGAATTGGAAAGGACCGCTCCCTCTCTGAAAATACGCAGGGGAAAAAAAGAAGCGCAAGCCATTCCAAATTCTAATGAGCAGATTTCAGTGAATAGAGCACAGACGATCCGTGGCGAGAAAAAGTAGACGAATTACCCATATAGAAGAAATGTTGAAAAACAAGAGTTAATGACTCAAAAGAAGCCGAAACGAAGTGAAACGAAGTGCGAAGAAAAAAGCAGCAAGGCGCCTCGGCCGTGGCAACAGTAACATTCTGGATGACTGCTGAAGACACGTCTGGCGAGAAGAATATCTCACTCTTCACTTTTTAAATTTCAAATGAAACTTGAAATTTAAAACAAAAACAAACAAAAGTTAAACATTTTAACCATAGCTTTTTTTAAAAAAAAGTTGTTACCAAATAATCATTTTAATGTTAAGAGTCTGCTTTAATGTAAATGCCAACCATGCAATTAAGCGTAACTTATGTGTTAACTGCTTCTGCCTTCACTCAATGGTCCGCTAATCACAACTAATACGCCTCGTAATTTTAAGCAGATGACAATGTCAACATCTGAATGGCCACCCCATTCTCCATATGTATGTGACGTTAACGTGAAGACTTATTTAACATACATTAGCCTCATGACATGACCATGTTTGAGAGGACGGCTGAAAAACTCACCTCTCGTTGATTAGGAGTCTCTTATTTTACCCTCCATTTGTTGAATGAAACATCTGTTAATAGCATTCTTATAGACTTTTACTATATGCATTATGCTATTTTCTAAACAGGAAGATATAAAAATCTAGTTGTTGCAGGTTTTAGGTTCAGAGGTTAGAGCAGAGGTTCCCAAACTTTTCTGACTCAAAGACCTCTTCCCATGTTTTCCACCTTTGGTAGACCCCTGCTTACCTAATATTAAATTTTTGCACATTGAACAACTTTAATGTCTTTTTGGCAGCGGTTACAGAGCTACTTTCTTTAAAAGATTAAAATTTTTAACTGTAGTGAAGTATAATGTTTAAAACTCAAGAAAAGCATGTCAATTTCAAATTTCAGTTTAATAATACATAAAGTAATTGAACAACAAATAAAAATGATTTTAATAGAGGGATGAATCTGGCGCCTCAATAACAAATTTTCAACATTTAGCAACAATATTGTCGAGTTTAAC